>ML787392.1:254185-289205 GCA_009831015.1 Picea engelmannii | reverse complement strand
TCATTTGATCCTTTATCATGGTCACATGCTAAAGTGTCTCTTTAGAGTGGCCAACTCTAAGAGGATCACAGCAAGGACCAAAAAGGTCATCCCACACATCAGCCTAGCTCACAAGACTTTTATGTTCGTCTTGACTTTTGCTTAGACTCTACCTTGACTTTTGCTCATGGCTCACAAAGGTTTTACTTTCCCTTTGACTTTTGCTAATAACCTAATACAAATCATTCTCTTGAGCTGACTTGTCTTCTAGGGTTCTTAACCATTTATTTAGGGTTTCTTCTTGCTTCCCGGAATATTCTATTCTCGTCAGGTTTACATGTGGAGGTAAATACCTCCCGCAGCTACCATAATATCAACACTTCAAGTATTGTTATCTACAGCTATATATGACTTGATGATTTAACATAAGTAAAAGGGCAATTGTTATGCGATTTAACTTCTTCATTGAGGAATCTAAAGAGTTGTTTTGTTTCTGTTGTACTGCTGTTGTAACTGCTGTAAAGATCATTTTCAGATATGGTTTATGTGGGATAAGCTGCCGTACAAGGCTGAAACTTAACCAAGTTGTTTGGTATCTTTTCTCCTTGGATTGCCTAAAAGTTTGGACTGTTTGGAAGTGAAATATTGTACTATTTCCGCCGCTGTTTTATACAATATTTCACAACAGCCCTAAAGCTGAAAATCCACAAGGTTAATATCCAAGAAACCTCTAGTCAAAGAAGTGAAATTTTTGTTTTGCATTAAAATCTTAGATAGCAATCTCTTGAACGGATAAATTTCTACATGGTATCAGAGCTTGTTGTGGCTGAGATCACTATAGTGTAAGAGGGAGCTTGTATTTCAACTGGAGATTACTTGGGAGAGGTGATTGACCTTGTTGAGGTTGTTGGGTGTGAAATCATAGGTTGCTTGAGATGAGCACTTGCACCTACAAGAGGTTTTGATGAGTTTCTCTTGTGATGAGAGATGATGGATCTACTCCATCGATGGTTGTTATGGATGTTTTTCACCTTGTGTGATGCCTAGGAGGACCTTTGATAAGTGTTTGATTTGTCCCAATGGTTGCCAGTGATAGGTGGGAGGTCTATGTGATCATTAACTAGTATGATTTTACTTTTAACGGGTGAAATACTTAGGAGATGTGAGAGATGGCTGATTTGATCTCGTAGATGCTGGTATTTTTAACATGGACTAGGTGGAGGATCTTCATCATATTGCAGATTTTCAAGGATGGATATGGTTTTGGTCTCTTTCTTTCCCTCTAACATTGTGTCCAGTGTTTGAAGGTATGTGGATAATGTAGCTTTGAGACGCATCACATATAAGAGGTCTTTATTCGACAGGATTTCGGAGAAAGAGGGAGGCATGAGCATGGAGCTTAGTGACGATGTCACTTATCCTATGAGAGGAGTTGGCTCCATTTCCTTCCAGACACCTATAGGTGAAGTTCTTGAGTCGAATCATGTTTTGTTTGTTCCTAGGCTGAAGAAGAATCTTCTTCCAGTAACTTGTATGGAAAATCTTCATTGTATGGTTGAATTTGATGTTCACGAGGTCATATTTAGAAGAAGAACCATGTTGTGGAAAAAGGGTTCGTGTTGAAGGTCTTTACAAGTTGCAGGAAAATCCAGTGAAGCACGGCACTTTGGTACATGGTAGTACCAAGTTGTGTGAGTTATCGCATAGACATCTTGGTCATTTGCATTATGGGGCATTTCCTATCTTGAAGAATGTAGTGCAGGGATTGCTAGACTTCAAGATAGAGAAGGAAGGTGTTTGCAAAGGATGTGCTCTTTGTAAGAACATCAAAGTTGCTTTTCCTAGCAAACAGCATAGGTCAAGAGGGAGTCTTGAGCTAATCCATTTAGAGGTACAGTGGAGAGTTGCTTTTGAGGGACAGTAGTGCACCATCAGTGATTGTAGTCTAGCTAGTACGAGGACTTTGGCTTTAGGGGTAAGAAAGGGTGGGAATTACAAGTTACTTGTTGATCCAGCGGCACTTGTACATTCTAGTGAGAGATTGGATGAGCCTTCTAGTTTTAAGGAGGCACATATAACACATGCATGATGGGATGCCATGGAGATAGGTTCAAAACCTATTATGGATGTTGTGATACAATATTATGTTGATGGATACATTGATACTTCTACACAAACTTACAAGATCGATATTCCAACACAGTGGGAGACTATGGTGAGCAGAGATGTGATATTTAATGAGGATGTGAGATGTTCTAGTACACAAGATTCTCCTTCAGTGATTGAGGAGAATATGGAGTTGTTGTTCCAAAGATTGATTTAGAGACTCAATATGAGTCAAATTCAGAGGGAGTTGAGGTGAGATTGAGTATGGATATGCCCTCACCTACTCCATCTTGTAGGAAGCCCATATGGCTCACTCAGACATTGTAAGAGGCTTGAGAACATGTAGGAGTACCCAAATATTCAATACAAGTATACCTCCTAGGAAATATGCTAGTCATGTTGCATTGATTTCTTCCGTCTATGAGACTTCCAATCATTCATTCAAGGAGAGGTGTGATACCTTGATGGACGATGATGTTGATAGTAGATACTAGGTTTGTAGTTGATGGGTGTTGTAGAGTATAGGGATAGGATTGATGGATTCTCTCAAACAAAGGGAGTTTCCCATGATGATACTCTTCCTTCAGGATTCTCTCGAGATGAGGGAGTTGACCTAGTTCAGGTCGATGTTTCAATTGTCAAAGGATTTGAGGTACATGAGAAGGATTCTCATGTTGATAGGTTGTTGATGACCTTGCATGGACTGCTACCTATACCATGAGCCTTTTATTCCAAGATCGAGGAGTTGACTTGCATAGATTTCTATCTATATGACCTTGATATATGTGATCCAATTCTCTTGATCTTGTATGTAGATGTGATCTTCTCTACAAGATCTCCTAGGCAGCTCATGATGTGGTGTCCTTTGATCTTGGCCTGTGATGTGGAAGTAGAGGATTTGGAGTTTGGCAAGATGCTTTTGTTCTAGGGTTATGTTCCTTCATATTCAGAGTTGATCAGTATTCTTTGGATGGAGATGTGATAACATGGGTGACAAGTTCTTTACACATGACAGTGATTGATTCCTAGACAGCAACTAGTACAAATTTGTAGGTAGCAGGTTTGGTGGAGTTGCACAGGGAGTCGACAGGTGTCGGTGTAAACCCTTTCCTCATAAAGATGGAGTGTCAGTGATATGATCCCAAGGAGAGCATATATGG
This sequence comes from Picea engelmannii, assembly GCA_009831015.1. NCBI lineage: Eukaryota > Viridiplantae > Streptophyta > Pinopsida > Pinales > Pinaceae > Picea > Picea engelmannii. Next base: position 285,960 of record ML787392.1, on the reverse strand, counting down.
GGTTATATGTATATGATATGACCCCAATGGGGAGCATATATGAGATTAAATATACAAGTAATGTGTAAATGAAAGTGTTATAGGGTCGGCCTAATAATAAAGGAGCCACATGCATGTGTGAATAGGTATATATAGAGATAATGTAGTCATTATTGAGGACATGTGATTTGGATGTATGAAAGTATTTGGGGTATTTGGAGGAGGTTCTCCTATTCTTTAAGGAGTTATTACGTAACTTGTCTCTCTTATCATATTGGAGTTGAGCTCTACACTCACATCGGTGTACATGGTGTGTACTTCTAATTTATTGTGATATTTTAAGCATTTGGAACATAACATTTGGTATCATAGCATCAATCCTAGGGTTTTGCTACTTCAAGCAAGCCATCTTGGAATTTTCACTATAACGTTTTTTATGAAAAGTTTCAGACTGTGAAATTTTCAGAACACTGAGAAGAGATAGCGAAGTACACTTGGTAAAAATTTCAGGTTCTGAAACAAGGGCATCACAAAACCATTATTCTTGGAGTACATTACTTAGGAGGATACATGGAATCTATGGAGGCTTGTGATGGAGGCATGTAGACTTACCTTGTGTAGCTACATCATCTAGGAGCCCTTATTGTGTATGACATCACCTTGGAGCATGACACATGTACTTTGGAGTGTAGCAACTCACTTGTGTTGGCCTACATGAGCTTATTGTAGGTTGCTTCTAAGGGCTTGGGCCCACATTGTATCGTTGGCCTTCTCTTTGTACTTAGATTCTTGGAGGAAATCGCTAGGGTTTCCTCATGAACCCTAGGTGGAGTTATGAAGTCTAGAGGAGATGTCTCCATTTGGTGTTTGCTCTTGTAACTAGGGTTTTCTATTGTGGAGATGTTGGGTATGACTCTTCTCTCTCTTCGTCTTCATTGTACTTGATCTCTCTCTCTCTCTTGGAGACACTAGGGTTTCTTGGAGTATCAAGGAGCATCTTGGAAGGCTAGGGTTGGGTTTTGTCCCTTAGAGGTTTGAAATTAGGGTTTTGCGATAAAACCCTAAAGTACCGTTGGTGGAGAAGAAGAAGAGAATATGATGCCTTGGAGGACTTGTATTATTACATGTTAGAGATCCTTGCTTGAGCTAGGGTTTTATTGTTTTCCCTAGCTAGGGTTTTGGACAAATGGTGGCCTTGTACTAGCCTTGAAAGAAGGCTATGGTATGTACATGTACTTCACCTTGAGCACTTCACCTTGAGCATATAAATGAAGTTATCAAGTTATCAATTGTCCAAAACTTGAGCATTTTCCAGATTTGAATTTCAGCCATACATGTTCTTCCTGTATTGTTATTTACAATTATATATGTCTTGATGATTTGACATAAGTAAGAGGATAATTGTTAAGTGATTCTACATCTTCATTAAATCTAAAGGGTAGTTTTGTTGCTGCTAGATCTGTTGTTGTACTGCTGTTATAATCGTTGTAAAGGATAATTTTCAAATCCGGTTTATGTGGGATAAGCTTATTGTAGGTTGCATATAAGGGCTTGGGCCCAAATCGTATTGTTAGCCTCCCGTACTTCTCATATAAATAGCATAAGGATTGAATCCTTCTCATTCATATCATCGTCATCATTGTATTTCTTCTCTTTGTACTTCGATTCTAGGAGTAAATCGCTAGGATTTCCTCATGAACCCTAGATGGAGTTATGAAGTTTAGAGGACACGTCTTCAATTGGTGTCTACTCTTGTGACGAGAGTTTTCTCTTGTGGAGGAGACGTTGGGGATGATCACTCATCTCTCTCTTCGCTCTTCACTTGTACTTGATCTCTCTCTTTCTCTTGGAGTCGATAGGGTTTCTTGGTCTTCTTGGAGTATCTTGGAGCATCATGGAAGGCTAGGGTTAGAGTTTATCCCAATGTTATCAGAACCGGAAACCGGACCGGACCGGTCGACCCCAAAAATGCAAAACCAAACCGGATTGGAAAAAAACCGTTAAAAAAAAACGAATGACCAAAAACTACAAAAAATATTCAAATCTTGAAAAAAACATATATATTCATGTGCATCCATATGAAGCAAAACCATTTATACACAAATATGCAAAGTTTCTTATTTATATAGCAAGAGTGCATATAACCAAAATATGCACCGAGTGCAATCCATCTCTGAACCAAAATACATCAACAACGAGGCTTTAAATGGCCTCCAGAGTCCAAAAAAATCATGCTAGAACAAATAACTACATATCATCAAGATCATTACTTATATTAGGATCCTTCATCCTCATCATCAATGTCACCCTCTATGCATTAAATTAAAATAGAAAAAGCTTAATATGCCTAATAAGTGATTTTACTTGAGTGAAAAGTACATTTTTACTAGGGTCGTGACAGAAGAGTTCAACAATCAATGTCACCAACATCGAGGTACATAGAGGGCTTGGTGCTCTTGATTAAATGCCAGTTCTATGCCCTCTTACATGATAGAATCCAGTGGAAACGTTGCAATCCTGCCAACCTTGAAATCCTGAAAACTGTTAAGTCTGTTGAATTTTGAATGGGACCTAAAATTCTATTTTCCCCATATGAAGTCCAATGAGGTTGGAACCACTCTCAAACATCCTAAAACAATTAATGGTAATGTTAAAAATTTAAGTAAAAGGATAAGAATTTAACATTACCATTACCCTAGGGTTAGGTAATAGGTCCCCCTTCCATTAAACAATTTCTTTTTCTAAAAAAAATTGAAATCCCTGGGCCAAGATCGATCGTACGGATGCCATACAGAACCAGTCAGTTACGTGAAAATGGTCGGTTCCGTAAAATAGTTTGAGTGCTCCGGTCGGACTGTTTTTCTCTGCCAACCAGTTCAACCAGTGAGTTTTGCTAGACCTGTCCGGTTTTAATAACACTGCTTGTATCCATTAGAGGTTTGAGATTAGGGTAATGTGATAAAACCCAATGGTATCTTTGGTGGAGAAGAAGAAGAGAAGAGGATGCCATGGAGAACTTGTTGGAATGATTATTGCATGATGGAGCTCCTTGGTTGAGCTAGGGTATTGGAGAAATAGTGGCCTTGTACTAGCCTTGAGAGAAGGCTATGGTATGTACATGTACTTAACCTTGAGCATATAAATGAAGTTTTCAACTGTCCAAAATTTGAGCATTTTCCAGATTTGATTTTCGGCCATATATGTTCTTCATGTATTGTTATTTACAACTATATATGTCTTGATGATATGACATAACTAAGAGGACAATTGTTAAGCAATTTAACATCTTCATTGAATCTAAAGGGCAGTTTCACTGCTGCTAGACCTGCTGTTGTACTGCTGTTATAACTGTTGTAAAAGATAATTTTCAGATCTGGTTTATGTGGGATAAGTTGCCTTGGAAGGGGTGGGAACTTATCCAAGTTGTTTGGTATCTTTTCTCCTTGGATTGCCTAGAAGTATGGACTGTTCAGAAGTGAAATAGTGTTCTCTTTTTGTTGTTGTTTTATACACTATTTCACAACAGCCCTAAGGCTGAATATTCACAGGGTTAAGATACGGGAAACCTCTAGTCAAAGAGGTGAAATTTCTGTTTTGCATTAAAATCTGAGATATCAATCTCTTAAATGCAGAAATTTCTATATGGTATCGGAGCTTGTTGTGGCTGAGATCACTCATGTAAAAGTGGGAACTTGTATTTCAGCTGGAGATTACCTAGGAGAGGTGATTGACCTTGTTGAGGTTGTTGGGTGTGAAACCCTAGGTTGCTTGAGATGAGCTTGCACCTGTGAGAGGTTTTGATGAGTTTTTCTTGTGATGAGATGATGGATCTACTCCATTGATGGTTTGTTATGGATTGTTTTGAGCTTGTGTGATGCCTAGGAGGACTTGTGATAGGTGGCTGATTTGTTCCAAGGGTTGCCTATGATAGTTGATAGATCTATGTGACTATTGATTTGTATGGTTTTATTTTCAGTCAGTCAGATACTCAGAAGGACATGTGATAGATGGCTGATTTAATCCAGTAGATGTTCGTGGTTTTCACATGTGAAAGTTGGAGGATCTTCTTCATATTGCAAATTTTCCTAGATGGATATGGCTTTGGTCTCTTGCTTGTCCTCTAACACTATGTCTAGTGTTGGATGGTATGTGGATAGTGAAGCTTTGAGATGCATGACATATGATAGGTCTTTATTCAATAGGATTCAAGAGTGTGAGGGAGGCATGAGCATGGAGCTTGGTGATGATGCCACTTATCCTATGAGAAGAGTTGGCTCCATTTCCTTCTAGACACCTACATGTGATGTTCTTGAGTAGAATAATGTTTTGTTTGTTCTTGAGTAGAATAATGTTTTGTTTGTTCTTGGGTTGAAGCAGAATCTTCTTTTAGTAACTTGTATGGCAGATCTTCATTGTATGGACGAGTTTGATGCTCAAGAGGTCATCTTTAGAAGACGAACACATGCTGTGGCAAAAGGGGTTTGTGTTGGAGATCTTTACAGGTTGCAGGGAAATTTGGTGAAGCATGGGGCTATGGAGCATGGTAATACCAAGTTGTGCGAGTTATGGCACAAATATCTTGGCCATTTGCATTATTGGGCGCTTCCAATCTTGAAGAACTGAGTGCAGGGATTGCAAGACTTAACGATAGAGAAGCAAGGTGTCTACAAAAGATGTGCTCTTGGTAAGCAAATCAAAGTTGTTTTTCCTAGCAATGAGCATAGGTCAAGAGGGAGTCATGATCTAATCCATTCAAAGGTACAATGGAGAGTTGCTTTTAAGGGACAACAATGCACCATCAATGATTGTAGTCTAGCTAGTCCAAGGACTTTGGTTTGTGGGGTAAGAGAGGGTGGGCATTACAAGTTACTTGTTGATCCAGTGGCACGTGTACATTCTAGTGAGAAGTTGGATGAGCCTTCTAGTTTTGAGGAGGCACATGTAGCACATGCACGAGGGGATGCCATGGAGATAGGTTCAGAAACTATTATGGATGTTCTGATACCATCTTTGTGTTGATGGATACAATGATACTTCTACAATTTACAGGATCGATATTCCAACACAATGGGAGATTGTGGTGAGTAGAGATGTGATATTTGATGAGGATGTGAGATCTTCTAGTTCACAAGATTCTCCTTCGACGATTAAGGAGAATATGGAGGTTGTGTTCCAGAAACTGATTCAGAGACTCGAGATGAGTCGAATTAAAAGAGAGTTGAGGTGAGATTGAGTATGGATATGCCCTCACCTACTCCATCTTGTAGGAAGCCCAAATGGTTCATTCAGACATTGCAGGAGGGTTGAGAGCACATAGGAGTGCCCAAATCTTCAATGAGGGAAAGCATACCTCCTAGGAGATATGCTTGTCATGTTGCACTAATTTCTTCCATCCATGAGACTTCTTCATTGGAGGAAGGTTTGATACCTTGGTGGAGGATGATGTTGATTCCAGGTTAGCAATTGATGGGAGTGTTGTAGAGAACACAGATAGGATTAATGGATTCTCTCAGACAAAGGGAGTTGCTCATGATGAATACTCTTGCTTCGAGATTCTCTCGAGATGAGAGAGTTGACCTAGTTCAGGTTGATGTTTCAATTGCCAGAGGATTTTAGGTACATGAGAGGGATTCTCATGTTGATAGGTTGTTGATGACCTTGCATGGATTGTTGCCTATACCACGAGCCTTGTATTCCAGGATCAAGGAGTTGACTTGTGTAGATTTCTATCTTTGTAATCTTGATAGATGTGATCCACTTTTTTTTATCTTGTATGGAGATGTGATCTTCCCTGCGGGATGGCCTAGACAGCTCATGATGTGGTGTCCTTTGATCTTGGCTTGTCATGTGGACATGGAGGATGTTGGAGTTTGGCAAGACGCTTTTGTTCTAGGGTTATGTTCCTTCATATTCAGAAGTGGTCACTATTCTTTGGATTGAGATGTTGTGATAGCATGGGTGACAAGTTCATTATAGATGACGGTGATTGATTCTAGGACCGGATCCTATATAGATTTGCAGGTAGCAAGTTTGGTGGAGTTGCAAAGGGAGTCAACAGGTGTCGATGTAAACACTTTGCTCGTAAAGAGAGAGTGTTAGTTTTTTGGGTTATTCTAAAACTGTTTACACCATGTTTGGGGTGCTTCATGAGATTTGGGGTACTTGGTGTATGTTCAGCCCCTGGATGGTCAGAGATGGATTGGCGCATGGGAGATGGTCCATGATGGATTTGAACAATTGAGATAGCTTGATCAATAGATGCTTGAACTTAGATGGTTATTGCCTTGGTATTCTTCCCTTGAGCATTGAAGTTCTCTTGACAATTTGGTGGGTGCCCTTCATGATGACCACAACTTCACTTGCTTGGAGCATGCCCTACTTAGGAGGAGTATTGTCCATACTAGAGGAGGGCATCATGCCCTAGATGGCATGGGATAGCTTAGATACCTGTTTGGAGGCTTGGAATTGGCTCGAGATGTCGGGATACAACAATGTTGTTGCAGGGGGTAGCTAACCCAATGGAGTACTTTGCTTAAGAGGATAGATGGAATGTGTGGAGGATTGTGACGGAGGCATGTGAACTAACCTTCTGTAGCTACATCATCTTGGAGCCCCTATTGTGTACAACATCACCTTGGAGCATGACACATGTACTTTGGAGTGTAGTGTCTCACTTGTGTTGTCCTACATGAACTTATTGTAGGTTGTGTCTAAGGGCTTGGGCCCACATTGTATTGTTGGCCTCCCTTACCTCCCATATAAATAGAGGAAGGAGAGAATCCTTCTCATTCATATCATCATCATCATTGTATCGCTTCTATTTATACTTAACTTCTTGAAGGAAGTCACTAGGGTTTCCTCGTGAACCCTAGATGGAGTTATGAAGTCCAGAGGAGACGTCTTTATCACTAGGGTTTCCTCGTGAACCCTAGATGGAGTTATGAAGTCCAGAGGAGACATCTTTATTTGGTGTTTGCTCTTGTGACTAGGGTTTTCTCTTCGCTCTTCACTTGTACTTGATCTCTCTCTCTCTCTCTCTCTCTCTCTCTCTCTCAGAGTCGCTAGGGTTTATTGGTCTTTTTGAAGTATCTTGGAGCATCTTGGAAGTCTAGGGTTAGGGTCTATCCTTTAGAGGTTTGAGATTAGGGTTTTGTGATAAAACCCTAGGGTATCTTTGGTGGAGAAGAAGAGATTAGGATGTCTTTCCTTGGAGGACTTGTTGAAGTGATTCTTGCATGTTGGAGCTCCTTGGTTAAGCTAAAATTTTCTTGTTTTCCCTAGCTAGAGGAGACGTCTTTATTTGGTGTTTACTATTGTAACTAGGGTTTTCTCTTGTGGAGGAGACATTGGAGATGATCACTCTTCTTTCTCTCTCTTCGCTCTTCACTTGTACTTGATCTCTCTCTCTCTTGGAGTTGCTAGGGTTTCTTGGTCTTGGAGTATCTTGGAGCATCTTGGAAGTCTAGGGATAGGATTTATCCCTTAGAGGTTTGAGATTAGGGCTTTGTGATAAAACCTTAGGGTATCTTTGGTGGAGAAGAAGAAGAAATGAAGACGTCTTGCCCTAGAGGACCTGTTGAAGTGATTCTTGCATGTTGAAGCTCCTTGGTTGAGCTAGTGTTTTCTCGTTTTCCCTAGCTAGGGTTTTGAACAGAATGGGCCATGTACTAGCCTTGAGAGAAGGCTATGGTATGTGCATGTACTTCATCTTGAGCAGATAAATGAAGTTTTCAACTGTTCAAAACTTGTGCATATTCTAGATTTGATTTTCAGCCATATATGTTCTTCATGTATTGTTATTTACAACTTTATGTCTTGATGATTTGACTAAGTAAGAGAACAATTGCTAAGCAATTTAACATCTTCATTGAGGAATCTAAAGGGTTGTTTTGTTGTTTCTATCCATGTTGTTGTATTGTTGTCATAACTGTGGTAAAAGATCATTTTCAGATCCGACTTATGTGAAATAAGTTGCCCTAGTGTTGGGTTGTTATATTCTTTGTAGTGAAAGTCTAGTCGAGGTGGATCGACTCATAATCGAAGTCAAGGTGGATCGACAGAGAGTTGAAGGTCAAGGTGAGTCGACCAAGTAAAGTCGAAGTCGAAGGTCGAGGTGATTCAACATGGTAAAGACATCGACAGCAAGTCGAAGAGGTCAACAAGCGAATGTGTGGCAACCGACTGAAGACCGAATGAAGGCCGACTAGTAGTCAATGGTAATCCGACTTGGTAGTCGACTGTAACAGAATCCCAAGATTTGTGGGATTTGTAGCCAATGATCTACGTGGATTTGTAACCATTTTTTAGCACCTTTTCTTTAGGGTTTTGCCTGTTGTAAAGTCTATAAAGAAGGTGTGTTGTAATGTTGTAAAAGCTAATCTTTGTAATCTTGAATGATGTAATCTTTAGATGAAATCGTAGAGGTTGTTGGTCATGCAAATATAAGTCGAATTGGCTATAGGGTTGTTCTTGTGTAAGCAAGAGGCTATGATGTCGATTGTGTCTTAGGTGTGGACCAAGGTTAAACATGGAACCTTTTATTCTAAATGAATAAGACAACAAGAGAGCAGAATGCTCAAGGAATGTTGGTTTTCCTGGTTTGGGTTTCCAAGGTAAAATCTCTATGTAATGTGTGTTTGTCATTTACTTTCTTGTTTAAGATAAATCTTTCTTCCTCTTTTCTGCTAGGTTTAGCGTGGAAGTGTGTCTCATTTCCTAACAAGTGGTATCAGAGCTTGGCTTAACAACCTTGGATCTGAGCTAAACCCTAGGTTCAGTACGAGTCATAAGTTAGAAATCTTTAAAGAATTGTGTTAAAGAATGGCGAGCAGCTCGAGAATAGAGATCGAAAAATTCAATGGCCAAAATTTTGAGCTTTGGAAGCTTAAAATTGAAGATCTCCTTGTAAATCAAGAACGATGGACAGCAGTCTGTCAAGGTACCATGCCGACAGGTATGTCGATGGAAGAATGGGAGAAACTCAAGAGAAGAGCAAAGAGTACCAGTCGAAATCTCTCATAAATAAGTTGTTTCTCAGAAAGAAACTGTATCTTTTGAGGATGAGTGATGGCAGTTCGGTGATTGAGCATTTAAATGCGTTTAAAACCATTATAATTCAGTTATCTTCTGTGGATATTAAAATCACTGAGGAGGAGAAATGTATTAGCCTATTATATTATTTTCCAGACTCCTGGGATAGCTTAGTCGTGGCTATAGGGAGTAATACAACCACATTAGCGCTAGAAGACATGGTTGCTTCTCTACTATCGGAAGAAATGAGAAGGAAGAACATGGAAGGATCAACCAAAAATGCTTTAGTGGTGAGAGGTCAACCGGTTGACGGAGATAAAGGTAAATTCTCCGGTAGAAAGTCTAAATCGAAGGGTAGATCTAGATCCCCGGTTCAGTCAACAAGAAGATGTTGGAAATGCGGTAAAGTTGGGCATTACAAAAGGGACTACAAGTTGAAGGAAATGGAAGTCAGTACAAGATCCGACGAGAAGTAGTTGACTGAGAGAAAGACGACTCCAGATAAGGGAGACAATGTGTACCCGGCGTTGACCAGTACACAACCAGATCAAGATGTTTGGTTGATCGACTCAGGAGCGTCCTATCATATGAGACCACATAAAGAATGGTTCTGCAAATATGAACGATATGGAGGAGAAGTTTTTTGGGGGATGATTCGACAACCAAAATTGTCGGACGAGGAAAAGTTCGATTGATACTGCAGGATGAGAGGAGTAGAACCCTTCCAGGTCTGCTCCACATTCCAGGTTTGGCAAGAAACCTAATATATGTCAGCAAGATGAGTGATGCAAGAGTGCACACTCTATTTCAGAAGGATTTGTGCAAGATGGTCAGAGGTGCAATGGTCTTAATGAAAAGAGTTTGGATTGGAACCCTATACAAGTTACTGGGGAGTGTCGACTCGACTGGATGCAACAGCATCGTTGTTCCTGAAGTCGACTCGACTGGATGCAACAACATCGTTGTTCCTGAAGTCGACTCGACTCAACTCGGGCTGAGTTGATTCAAACCAACTCGACAAGTCATCATAAAGTCGACCCGACCATGCTATGGCACAAGAGGATGGGACACATTGGAGAAAAAGGACTTCGATCTATGCATAACAAAGGTATGGTTGAAGACTTTCCTGAATGTAATTTAGAGGTCGACTTTTGTGAACATTGTATATATGGTAAACAAAGCCGAGTGAGGTTCCCATCTAGAACAACGAGGGAAAATGGGATTCTAGAGCTGGTTCATAGTGATGTGTTTGGCCCTGTTACAGTGCCTTCACTAGGTGGATCCTTGTATTATCTCTCCTTCATAGATGATTTTTTCAGGAAGACATGGATATATTTTCTGAGGAAGAAATCAGAGGTTTTCGAGAAATTCAAAGAGTTTAATCTCTTGTAGAAAACCAAACAAATAAGAAAATTAAAGTGTTGAGTACTGGCAGCGATGGTGAATTCTATGGAAAAGAACTTGATCAATTCTGCAAGCACTGTGGCATAGCACGCCAAACTACCACACCATATACCCCACAACAGAATGGAGTTGTCGAGAGAATGAACAGAATATTGATGGACAAGGCAAGGAGCATGCTCAGTGGTGTTGGGCTCGCACAAGAAGACATTATCTCATGCCTGTTACAGTGCCTTCACTTGGTGGATCCTTGTATTATCTCTCCTTCATAGATGATTTTTTCAGGAAGACATGGATATATTTTCTGAGGAAGAAATCAGAGGTTTTCGAGAAATTCAAAGAGTTTAATCTCTTGTAGAAAACCAAACAAATAAGAAAATTAAAGTGTTGAGTACTGACAACGATGGTGAATTCTATGGAAAAGAACTTGATCAATTCTGCAAGCACTGTGGCATAGCATGCCAAACTACCACACCATATACCCCACAACAGAATGGAGTTGTCGAGAGAATGAACCGAACATTGATGGACAAGGCAAGGAGCATGCTCAGTGGTGTTGGGCTCGCACAAGAATTATGGGCGGAGGCAGTCGACACTGCAAAATATATATTGAATATCTCTCATTCGTCGACACTAGTCGACACGACTCCACATGAGGTATGGTCGGGTAAGAAGCCATCGGTTTTACATCTCAAAGTATTTGGCTGTGATGCATTTGTGCATGTTCCCAAGGAAAAGAAGAGCAAGCTGGACAAGAAAGCAATCAAATGTATTTTCATTGGATACAAAGAAGGAATTAAAGGATATAAACTCTGGGATCATGCATCAAGGAAAACAGTACAGTTGAGATGCGGTCTTCAAAGAAGTCGGAAGTAAGTCCGAGCCTAAGGAAAATGTTCAGACCGAGAATAATCTTGAGACGGTGCGGTTTGAACTGAGGAACGAAGAAGAAGATTCAAATGAGTCGACTGAATCAGAAGAAGAGGTAAATGTTCACATTGAGAATAATCCTGAGATGAAGCGGTTTGAACTGAGGAACGAAGAAGATGATTCAGATGAGTCGACTAAATCAGAAGAAGAGGTGGAACAACCGACCCCGGTTGTAAGGAGGCCAAAAAGAGTAAGAAAACCAGTCGAAAGGTATAGTTCGCCCGACTTTCGTTCCGCATTCGTGTTAACTACCACCAACGATGAGCCCAAGTTGGTCGAGGAGGCAGTCGACTCAGTAGAGAGAAAACTCTAGAAGGATGCCATGGTCGAAGAGATGGAATCCTTGCACAAGAATGAGACATGGGACTTAGTCAAGTTACCTAGTAGAAGAAAACATGTCAATAGCAAATGGGTATTCAAGAAGAAGATGAATGCAGCAGGTCAAATCGAGAAATTCAAAGCTCGACTAGTAGCGAAAGGATATTCCCAAGTCGAAGGAGTCAACTTCAATGAGATTGTTTCCCCTGTTGCAAAATTAACTTTCATTAGAGTACTAATGTCTCTGGCTGCAACATCTGATCTGGAAATAGAACAGATGGATGTAAAGACAGCGTTCCTACATGGGGACCTGGAAGAAGAAATCTACATGAAACAGCCTGAAGGATTTGTAGTAAAGGGCAAGAAGGATTTGGTGTGCAAACTGAAAAGATCCCTTTATGGTCTAAAGCAATCACCAAGGATGTGGTACCAAAAGTTCGACACATACATCCTTAGTTTGGGGCTTGTGAGAAGCAAAGTTGATCACTGCATATACTCCAAAGAAGAAGGTGGTCGTTTCATATATGTAGCATTGTATGTTGACAACATGTTGCCGATTGGAAACAGCATGGACGCAATAAAGGAGGTGAAGAAGCAACTATCCTCCAAGTTCAACATGAAGAATCTCGGTGCAGCGAACTTCATTCTGGAAATGGAGATCAAGAGAGATCGAGGAGCTAGAAAGCTCTGGTTGAACCAGACGAAGTATATTGAAACAGTTTTGAAACGTTTCAACATGCAAGATTGCAAACCTGTGAAGGTGCCAATTCCTGTGGGAGCAAGGCTAACTATTGAACAGTGTCCAAAGACACGGGAGGAAATAGAGGACATGGCATGTGTTCCCTATGCAAGTGTTGTTGGTAGTCTTGTACGCGATGGTCTGCACTCAACCAAACATTGCCCATGCAGTGGGAGTGTTGAGCAGATACATGTCGACACCTGTGAAGAAGCACTGGACAACTGTCAAGAGAGTGTTCAGGTATTTGTGTGGCACAAACGATTATGCTATATGCTACAAAGGAAAACCTGGAGGTGACAATGAGTTAAATGTACATGGTTTTGTCGACGCCGACTGGGCTGGAGATCTGAATCGACAAAGGTCGACCAGTGGATATGTCTTCAAAATGTTCGATGGAGCAATCAGCTGGATGGGTAAGCGACAGGCGGTCTTAGCCTTGTCAACAACAGAAGCTGAATACATTGCAGCCACTCATGGAAGCAAAAAAGCAATATGGTTGCAAAGGCTGTGTTCAGGAATCGGGTTTGAGCAGAGGGCTATGAAGATAAGTTGCGACAATCAAAGCGCAATATTTATGGCAAAGAACCCTTCTTATCATTCTAAGACTAAGCACATTGATGTACAATACCATTTCGTCAGAGACATGGTGGAAAGCAACAAGGTGCTACTGGAGAAAGTAGACACGTTGATAAACATAGCAGACTCATTGACCATGTCTGTGAGTGTTGTGAAGTTCTCTTGGTGCAGAGAGGCAATTGGCATTGTTGCCCTGGGTCTATGAATGAAAGTTCAGGGTCTCCCAGTTTCAGCAAAGAAGAGAACAAGTGAGGGAATGTTGGGTTGTTGTATTCTTTGCAGTGAAAGTCTAGTCGAGGTGGATCGACTAACAGCCGAAGTCGAGGTGGATCGATAGCAAGTCGAAAGTCGAGGTCAGTCGACCGAATAAAGTCAAAGTCGAAGGTCGAGGTGGTTCGACATGGTAAAGACATCGACAACAAGTCGAAGAGGTCAACCGACAAGAGGTCGACAGGTGGGCATGTAGCAATCGACTGAAGACCGAATGAAGGCCGACTAGTAGTCGATGGTAATCTGACTTGGTAGTCGACTGTAACAGAATCTTGAGATTCGCAGAATTTGTAGCCAATGATCTGTGTGGATCTGTAACCGTTTTTGGGCACCTTTTCCTTAGGGTTTTGTCTGTTGTAAAGCCTATAAAGAAGGCGTGTTGTAATGTTGTAAAAGCTAATCTTCAAAATCTTGAATGATGTAATTTTTAGATGAAATCGTAAAGGTTGATGGTCATGCAGATGTAAGCCGAATTGGCTACAGGTTTGTTCTTGTGTAAGCAAGAGGGTATGATGTCGATTGTGTCTTAGGTGTGGACCAAGGTTAGACATGGAACCTTTTATTCTGAATGAATAAGACAACAAGAGAGCAGAACGCTCAAGGAATGTTGGTTTTCCCGATTTGGGTTTCCAGGGTAAAATCTCTGTGTATTGTGTGTTTGTTATTTACTTTCTTATTTAAGATAAATCTTTCTTCCTCTCTTCTGCTAGGTTTAGCGTGGAAGTGTGTCTCATTTCCTAACACCTAGAAGATTGGAACTTATCCAAGTTGTTTGGTATCTTTTCTCCTTGGATTGCATAGAAATTTGGACTGTTTGGAAGTGAAGTATTGTTCTCTTTCTGCTGTTGTTTTATATCCTATTTCACAACAGCCCTATTGCTGAAAATTCACATGGTTAAGATCCAGGAAATCTTTAGTCAAAGAGGTGAAGTTTCTGTTTTGCATTAAACTCTGAGATAGCAATCTCTTTAACACAGAAATTTCTACATTACCTGTGTGACTTACGATGCTACTTATGGTGATAGTACATGTGGCATATTTAGTTGGATCCACAATATACATTTGTGGCTTTTGTCATTGAATGCACATATTCGTCATGACAGGCCACTGGAAATCATTCCCTCAGTTGATGTATTAAAAGCACAATATGATCATATTGGGGGTCTATGCAGGTCACATGAACACCTGGGTCATGGATCTAGTAGCTACTGGATTACGTATACAGCTAATTCCCTATGTTGCACAAAGTTTGGGGCACAGGGGGACCAGGAGAGGGATTTCAGGGATTGCTAGTGTTAGAATTTTACCTGCTTGCTCGATCAGTGTTCTCTGACAGCTAAGCACAGCCAGTAGTTTGCAACAAATCCATACAGTGCACCTTGGGATTTGTGCACTGCTGTAGAAGGTGTGAGGGGGCACTAGAGAAGCCTCTAAGAGAGACGCACTGTTCTTGCAGCATGCTGTAAGGCCACCCTTAGAGAAGTTCTAATTTTAGTTGAAGTTATAAAATTAGAAGTAATGTCTTTTCTTATTCCAGATTAAGTTCTACTTCTGTCAGTAGTTCGCAGTTTTCCAGAATTAGCATAGGTGCTTTTTCAGCTGAGTTGGGTGTTTTTCTTAATAAAGAACTGGGGCGCTTTTCCTTATTAAAATTTCCCAGGTTAGGTAGGCCCCAGCTTTCAAGGAGGCATGCATGCCTGCGTGTCTGAGCCTCTCCTTAAGGCACTCTATCCTAGGCAGTTTCCTCTTGCAGAACTGGGCACTGATGCCTAGGCAGTTTAGGGTTTGTTTTTCCTAATCTGCACGCCCACAAAGATGGATTATTTTTGTAGTCTCTCTGCCTTGTTAGTCTCTAAAAGAAAGGCAGGGGTAAGGTGTTCATCAATTCAGTTTTGAGTAGCTGTTTTATTGTTTTTTTCTTACTTAATAAGAGAAACAGAAATGTGTTTTTGAGTTCTGCAGATTCTATTGTTTGCTAGTAGTGTTTTCAGTTAGTCTATTTGTTTGTAGATCTAGTATATTTACCAGTGGTTTTGTGAGTTTTCAGTTCACTGCTTTCTAGGGTTTTAGGTTGCATGTATGCTTACCATGTACTGAAATTACATGGTATCAGAGCTGTGCTTCTGAGATCCTCAAGGAATCCGTGTATGGATAGGTCAGTTGTCTGTGAGAGGGAACTGTTGGAGGGTTTCAGTGGGTGCGATGCCCAAGAGTCTCCAGTGAGTGGAGAACCAATCCTGTGAGAGGTTGTAAGGTGTGATGCCCTAAGAGCTCACACTCCAGTAACTGGAGTGTTGAATCTGATTTTTCTTCAAGCTGATTTGTTTGGCTTAGGCATGTACCAGGAGATGCAGCAATTGACTAGTCTTGGTCTCCGAGAGTGTCACATATTGGAGGGTGCTTCCAATTTTGTGCCATGGAAGTGCAAGTCACAGAACCTATTGGAGGATTTTGATCTTTGGGGTTTTGTGGAAGAAAAATTGGCTGTCCCTACGAATCCCACACAAAAGCATAACAAGAAGGTGGCCAAGGCAAAGCAAATCATCCTTGATTCCGTGACAAGCCATTTTGATCCTTCACATAGCGGAGATAGATAAGAAAAGATAGGACAAGTTTATAAATCTCTAACAAATGAGCATAAAAAGGTCAATGGGATTGCAAAGTACATCTGTGTCAATACAAAGACATTGATGAAGGGCATGTTTAATGCCTTAGTCACACTATACCAAAGCGTGAACATCAACCGCAAGTTTTTATTGAAGAACGAGCTCACAATGACACACGTGAGTGATACAAATATTGTGGCTAGTTACCTTATGAAGATCACTGAGTTGAGCAATCAATTCAATGCCATTGGGGTTAAGGTGGAAGATGATGAGTCAGTACCCATAGCTATTAATGAGTCACATTGTACCAGAGTGTGAATATTAAACACAAATTGTTATTGAAGATCAAGCTCATAGTGACACACATGAGTGATACAGACACTATGGCTAGTTGCCTTATGAAGATCATTGAGTTGAGAGAGCAGCTCAGTGCTCTTTGGGTTAAGGTGGAGATGATCAGTTGGTGCCCATAGCCATTAATGGGTTCTCTTCATCTTGGGACATGTTCGTTCGAAGTGTTAATAGCAGAAGTGTCCTCAGACACACACTTTTATTAAATAGGAAAAGAAATTACATATGAGAATTTGCAAGAGTTTACACCCGAACACAACAACACTCTTGCAATGAGCTATATATAACCTAAATGTCCTAACTAAATCTAGTTATGGATAACTTATTAAATAAACAAGTGTCCATTTACAATGAATGCTATCTTAACAATCTTCTAACTAAACTCCTAGTTTTGAGCCTAAGATACGACAACTTTCTAGAGTCATATCTTTTACGACAATATTCTATTTCTAAATGTCTCCATTTAGTAATCAAATATTCTAGATTATTAATTTAATATTCTAAATTAATAATCATTTTATTCTAACTTTTTAAACTATGATATTTGTATTTTTGGATCATCTAACATTCCCCCCTATGATCCAAAGATACATTACAATAGATACCAAGTTCATCCCTGAACTTAGTAAATTTTATTCTGCCAAGAGGTTTCGTGAAAATGTCGGAGCTCTGATCTTCTGAAGGACAATAAATTGGCTTGATGACACCCTTTGCAATGAGTGATCTGATATGATGATACTTGGTGTCCACATGCTTTGCCTTTGAATGAAAAACTGGATTTTTGGCAAGCTTAATGGCTGACTGGCTGTCGATGAATACTGCTAGAGTTTACACCCAAGTGTTTGTGCTTGGGAGAAGCTTACCACTTTCGAGAAGCTTAGGGATGATTTCATCCAAGAGGAGAGCAGACTGGAGGCTAATTCAGCCAGAGATGAGGAGAATCAAAACATTGCACTCATTGGGATGGTGAGGAGAGGAGGAAAGAAAGGAGGACCTCGTAGGGCTCAAAAGGAGGATTCGCGTTCTTGAAACCAAGGCAAGAAAGACTTGAGACATATAAAGTGCTTCAAGTGCCACAAATAAGGCCACTATGCTTCTCAATGTCATGAGAAGAAGAATGGGTAGGCCAAACAGTGATAGAAGTTATTTGCAAGGTGTGCATAAGCTTTAGTCGAAGTAGATGAGTTAGCATCCAAGCTTGAGACATCCTTCTCCATGGTTTTGTGTCTTTCCACTAACACTGTTTCTGGTATAGGGTGGTATGTGGACAGTGGAGCATCTACACAAATGACCTTCAACAAGAAGGCGTTTGGCAAACATTGGGAGCAGGAGCTCAACATGAAGGTGGAGATTGGTGGCAATGCTACATATCTAGTTATAGGAATGGGTTCAGTCTCATTCTACATGCCATCAGGAGATGTTCTTGAGGTTGATAATGTTCTATATGTTCCTGGTTTAACAAAGAATCTTCTTTCAATGTCAACGATGACAAATCCTAGATGTGTGGCTGAATTTGATGATCAACAAGTTATTATCAAAGATCACAACGAGGGTCATGGTTGAGATATGGCCAAATGTATGTAAGTGGGTGGCTTTTACAGGTTACTTGTTGATCCAATCAAACATGGAGCCCTAATGCATAACAATGACAACTCGTGAGATTTGGTCATCTGCACTACGAGGTGTTGTCTCTCATGAAGGACATGGCGCAA
Source organism: Picea engelmannii (assembly GCA_009831015.1). Taxonomy (NCBI): domain Eukaryota; kingdom Viridiplantae; phylum Streptophyta; class Pinopsida; order Pinales; family Pinaceae; genus Picea; species Picea engelmannii. The sequence continues at coordinate 268,048 of ML787392.1, read as the reverse complement.
GGATTGTTGGACTTCAAGATAGAGAAAATGGTAGTGTGCAACGGGTGTGCACCCGACAAGCATTCCAAGGCTACTTTTCCTAGTAGTGAGCACAAATCGACAGGGATTATAGATCCAATCCATTCGTATGTATTCGAACCTATGTCATCAACATCCTTGACAAGTAACATTTATTATGTTTCATTTATTGATGACTCCTCTAGAAAAACATGGATGTATTTTATGAAGACCAAGGATGAAGTCTTCAGTAGGTTTCAAAAGTTTAAAGATCTTGAGGAGAATCATATAGGTAAGAAGATTGAGGTACTAAGACCTAAAAATGGATGAGAGTATGCCTCCAAGGAGTTCGATTCCTTTTGTACAAGCAAAGATCAAGAAAGAGTTGATAGTGTCTTACAACCTATAGCAAAATGAGGCTATAGAAAAGAAGAACAGGTCCACCATTGAGACAACCAAAGCAATGATCCGTGGCATGGATCTACCCATGTGTTTTTGGGCAGAAACATGCAATACATATGTGCACATTCTAAACAAGAGTCCTCAAAGGATCTTGATGGACATGACACCAAAAGAAGCTTTTACTAGTGAGAAACCACAGGTGTCACATTTTCGTGTTTTTGGTTGTCCTATGTATATCCATATTCCTGATGAGAAGAGACATAAGCTTGAACCTTTTCACATGAAGGATATTTTTATGGGATATAGAGACCTCCAAGTCTTACCAAATTTACCTTCCAACACAGTAGAAGATAGTGGTAAGCCAAGATGTGAAGGTTGACAAGGATGCTTGGTCCTCTAAGTGTCAAGAGCCTCCTATAAAGGCAGAAGAGGGAGAATAGAGTGTTGTCCCAAGCACTAATACACGTAGTTTAGCAAAACCAAAAATAGGTCCATCGAGTCCCAATGCAAGATCAGATACCTCAATACCACCTAGCATAGCAAGAAATCCAAGGTGGCTTACTTAGACATTACAGGAGGCAGATGAGCAAGTTGGGGTTCCAAAGACTTATTTTCAAGTGAAAAATCCACCTAAGAAATTTATTGGTTATGTTTCACTGATATCTTCCATCATTGATTCAGAGCGTTCCAATTTTGAGGAGGCAAATTCAAAGCAAGGGTGGCGAGATGACATGCTTGAGGAGTATAACTCCATTATGAAAAATAATGTAAGGAAGATTGTGTTGAGACAAGGGGGTAAGTTGGCAATTGATTCCAAGTGATTGTGCAAGGTGAAGCACACAATTGATGGCAGCATAGAGAAGTATAAGGCTAGATTCGTTGCATGAGGATTTTCACAAAGAGATGGAATTCGTTATGGCAAGACCTTTTCTCTAGTTGCTAGATACACCTCTATTAAAATTATCATGTCTTTAGCGTCAATTTTTTGTCGCTCTTTATATCATATGGATGTTAAGACATATTTTCTTAATGGAATGATTGAGGACATGGTTTACATTAATCAACAGAAGGGTTTTGAGATGCATGGATGAGATAACCATGTATGCAAGTTGAAGAAGGCCTTTATGGGCTGAAGCAGGCACCACAAGCCTGGTAGTCAATGATTGACAATGCTTATGGAGATTGGGCTTCAACAAGACTACTGCAGATCCTAATCTTTATTATTTGTTTGATAGACCCGATCTACCTATTTTGGTCCTGTATGTAGATGACTTGATACTTCCATGTAGTTCTAAGAAGCTCATAGCATGGTGCAAGACAAAGTTGGCAAGTGAGTTCAACATGAAGGACATCAACCTTATGCACTATTTCTTGCGTCTATAGGTTTGGCAAGGTACAAGTGAGGTATTTCTTGGACAGAGAAAGTATATAGTTCAGATTCTAAAGAGATTTCAAATGATAGAGTACAAACCCATAGCCACTCCTATGGTTCCAAAGCTAAAGTTACATGTTGACTTAGACTCATATTTGGTAGATCCTTCCATTTGCAGGCAGTTGATTAGTTCCCTCATGTATCTAGTTAATACTAAACCTCCTATTTGTTTTTCAATAAACACTTTGAGCCGGTACATGGTTGCACCAAGGTAGATTTGCTAGGTTGCTACAAAGCATGTGCTCTGATACTTGAAAGGCACAATTCATTATGGTCTAAGGTATGTTGAAATGGTGAGTTAGTGCAACATGATTTTGTTGACTCTGACTAGGAACGAGATGCAAGTGGCAAGGAGGGTACTTCAAGGTTCTTTTTTAGTTTGGGTTCAAGTATGATCTGCTAATTCAACAAGAAGCAGGTGGCAATGGCACTTAGTTTGTCAGAGGCAGAATATATGGCAACCAATTCTGTTATTTGTGAGGACATTTGGCTTTGCAAGTTCATAGTAAAGTTGACCAATCAAATGTTGGAACCTATTGTGGCATATTGTGATAATCAGAGTTGTATCAAACTCTTTGAGCATCCATTGTTTCATGATCACTCCCAACATATCGATATCCATTACCATTTCCTCAAAGATAGAGTTCAAAAGGGCACAATAGTTCTTGAGTATGCTCCTTCAGATTCACGGGTTGCATATATTTTGACAAAGCAACTAGCAAAGGGGAAATTTAAGATGTTGGGGGTGAGACTTGGATTCGTATAGAACACTTTCCTCATAAGGAGGGCAAGTTAGAATTTTACCCAGTTGCTCGATCAGTATTCTCCTACAACTAAACTCAGCCAACAGTTTGCAACAGAGAGTAGAGAGGTAGAGGGCACATGCATGCTAGTGAGGGCACACTATAGAGGCCTCTTAGACATGCATGCACCCTCTACCTCTCTACTCTCTGCAAAAACAATGAGCATGTGCCCTCTACTTCTCTGCTCTCTACAAAAACAATGCGCAATGGGTTATATATATATATATATATATATATATATATATATATAATTTGATTTTTTTCTAAATCACTGCATTCTATTGCAGAGAATTCTTAGGGTAATAAAAACTCTAAAGAAGAATGTCTTGACTTCCAACACTACGCATATCATAAGCATGTGTTTCTTAAGCATAAAAGTTTCATTGTGCAAATAACCAATATTAAATTAGGAAGTAAAAGCTTTCTTCCATGCTAGATGGCCATCAAGACAAAGCCAACAATTAAATGCTTTGCCCATACATGTTAGCATATCCATGTGACAAATTGTGCATATATGTTACTTTTCAATTACCCCTAATGATACTCATTATGAAATCTGTTAAATTTATAGCAGCTATGAGAGCCATTTCTCCTGAAGAATGGTTAAGACCCTAGACGAGATCTAGGGCCCCCAGTGCACTCCTGGGGTACTTGGTCTGGGACCAAACAGTCAGTGCCATGACAGAAGACCCTTGTTAGGGCCCCCAGTATACAACTGGGGTTTCTTGGTCTGGGACCAAGAGATTGAAGTCCCTAGATATGTCTAGGGCCCCTGGACTTGGTCCAGGGTACCCATGCCTGGGGCATGGGTGTCTTGGTCTGGGACCAAGAGATTGAAGTCCCTAGATATGTCTAGGGCCCCTGGACTGGGTCCAGGGTACCCATGCCTGGGGCATGGGTTCTTGGTCTGGGACCAAGTAGATAAAAGCCCCTAGATATATCTAGGGCCCCTGGACATGGTCCAGGGTACCCATGCCTGGGGCATTGGGTTTCTTGGTCTGGGACCAAGATGTTAAAGACCCTAGATATGTCTAGGGCCCCTGGACTGGGTCCAGGGTACCCATGCCTGGGGCATTGGGTTTCTTGGTCTGGGACCAAGATATTAAAGACCCTAGATATGTCTAGCGCCCCTGGACTGGGTCCAGGGTGCCCATGCCTGGGGCATGGGTTGATCCTTGGTCTCTGACATTGGTGTATAAGACCTCAGGAAAAGACTTGGGGCTACTTGATTCTAAATCAAGTACTTGATGGTACATGACCTTCCTTGAAGAAGGACATAACCACAAGAGGGATAAGTCCCATATGCAGTGATGATAAAGTAATAGGTTCACCTTGTGATTTGAAGAAATGAGTAATGCCACCTTGCAAACCCTCCTTACCCTTGTTTAATTAGTTGTGGGTTTTGTTGTCTTATTTTGGGGTTAAACTTAAAGTTAATGATCACATGTTTAAATTTAAAATTTAAACATGTGACTAATATTAATTTTTAATTAACCCCTTGCCCTAACCTAATACTATTTAATAAACCCTCCCCTCTACTCCTATTTACATTCATTCCTATTGTGCTAGCGTTGAGAGTCCCTCTAAGCTGCGGCCTCAGTTTGTTGTTGTGTTTGCTGTGTGAGGTGCGGCCTACCTTCCTTTGGTTGTTGTGTTAGGGCTGYTGTCCCTGCTGTTGATGTTTGAAGTATTGGAGCGGCCTCTTGACTCCTTGYTGTTACAGCAGTCCCTTGAAGTTCAGYCGCGGCCTCCTCCTGTTGTGTCCTTCCTGTAGCTGCCGTTCTTTTTTATGTGGCTGCCTTGTGTTTGCTGTAGGGGTTCTACCGTGTGGTAGTGTTGCTACCTTTCCTGTGTGGTTGTCGTGACTGTAGTGCCATGGGTGATCTGATTTCTGGTACCTCCTTTGGTCTGCTGTGTGACCCTCTAGCTAGGGTAGTTCATGTGAGGTACAGCTTGCTAAACAGATCTGCCCTTTCATTGTCATCTTAAGGGTTTGCCTACAGTCCTGTGCTTTGCAGTCTAGAGGGTTTCTTGGGTAAGGTTTTGCTGGAAGGGTTTGGGTTTTCCTTGTGTTGTTCCCTGTGGTTTTTAATCTTGGTGGCATTAAAGCTCCTTCAATCCTTGGCACAAAAGATCTATTGTTGATCCATGAACTGAACCTTTGTCTGAGCATAACTACAAGGATCTACACCTACTGTGGTCTTGTGCTATCTTCAGAGGTAAGGCAGGTACCAGGTATGTGTCTTACTCTTATGGTTTTGATTATGTTTTAAACTAGTTTGTTTTGTGTGGATCTAATGTTATATATGCTGTAAAATGTTTTGGCAAAATCATTAGATCTGAAACTTGTCAGATCTATTCTTATTTTCAGATCTGTCTTTGCTTAAGTACTATTGTTAGATCTGAGTTATGCTTATATGTAATCTGAGTGTTCTCTTCAGCTGCTACTGTCTGTTAAAGATCTATCTTCTATATGCTCTTACTTCTGATTAAGATACAGATCTGAGTTGTTTTCGGCATTGAAATTAAAAAGAGACTGCTGTCTAGTAATTTTACCCTAAATCTAACAAAATCTAACAAGTTTATGTTTGTCCCAATTATTGTTAGGGCAATACAAACCTAACTAGGTTGAGGAAGGAGTTATGCATGTAAGAACAACCTTGCATTTCTTACCTTGATCAATACAACACACCAAAGCACTAAGGATTCTAGGTTGAGGAAGGAATTGTGAATATAAGCACAACCCTGCATTTCTTACCCTAAGTGGTAAGGCACACCAAAGCACTAAGGATTGTCATCTTGTACTCGTTGATATACGGTGAAAGGGTGTAGTCATGTGCAAACCTACGCTGCAGCGGAGCCCCCCCCCCCTTCGCCCCCACTACTGAAGCGCGATCCCAAGGGCGCTCCCTGAACGCTCCCTTCTAGGAGCGCGCTCCCTTGGGAAAAAAACGCTCCCTGCCTCAAAATGGCTTTGGAAGGGTTTAAACCCCAATTTTCTAAATTGGGACCTGTCCCACTTCCCTTCCTGGAGGAGACATGCCACCCCCATCCGCTAGCAGCGTTCCAAGTGCATCAATTTTGTCTTTATCTTCACAGCGTCCATTGTCAAGTGGGGGCCATTTAGTTGTTGTTTGTGTTCCACAAACACTTCCACATTCCACCTACTCCTACTCCTCTTCTTCAAACTCAAAGAGCACAGGAAAAGAAACTAGAAGGTTCTCGTGGCAAGAGGAAAACTTAGAGCATAGTACTTAGCACTTGTTAATATATACTAGATCTCTTTTTCTTTTTCCTGTTTAAAAGAAGTCTCTAGATCTCTTTTTATTTTTCCTGTTTAAATGGTTGATGCTTTAATGATCATCACAAATCCAATAGTTAAATGATCTTATATCTCTGTTTTCATGTTTTTTGCAATTGATTCGACATTCTGCATGTTTTTTTATATATATGCATCAAAATATATTAAAATATGTATTATATAAAAAACACTCCTAAAACGCTCCCGCTCCTCGATATTTTTGAAAACTGCGCTTCCCGCTCCTGCTTCCGCTCCCAACAGCCTTGGTGCAAACTATCTTTTATATTTAGGGAAACAGGGTAACCATGTGTCACTAATCATTGGAAGAGAGACTCCATGCAAAGTTTAACTAGTTTTATAGCTTTCCTTGTAGGCACGGTACTATCCACCCTAAAAATTATATTGGACTTGATCATAACACACCCTTAGTGCTTGAGAGGATCTGCAATGAAGATAACCCGTAACACCATGTTGCTTGTCATAATGTCTTTCAGGGGCAGGAAGACAGTTCAGAACAAATGGATTTTGAGAGAAAAGTTGAGGAAATTGTCTCCTATGATTCAAAAATATAGATCACCATTTTAACAACTGTGATTTTATGATTATCACTAGATGACCTATAAAACTTCCCATCCACCTAATCCAAACTTTAGTAATTGCATGCAAAATCTAGGATTGACTTGGAAGGGTTGGTCCTGAATACAATGTCAACACTTCAAAGACTTGGTCCTGACTGAAAGGTCAATTCTTTAAAGAGATGATCCTGAAAGGCTTTACTAAATACTTGAGTTGGAAGGGTTGGTTATGCCTTACTTGAGTACAGCAAAAGTTGGTCCTGATAGAGAGACAGTAAGGTCGTGCCCTTCTAGCAAAGATCCTGAAAGGCGAACACAAAAACGCCCCCAAAAAATAAGATAAGATCCAAGTACATCCAAAGACATACCTAAATAGGAATACTTACCAGCAAAAGGAATAACTTGACACATTCCACAACTTCTCTGAAATCAAGCAAGTCAGATACTAAAGTTATCAAACAGTGCCACAACCACACAGTCTCAGCAGAAACAAACCACAACGCAGACTCTTCTCCGCGTGGCTAGCTTACAAGATTCCCTTCGAGCTTTTCATCTTGCTTATTTTCAAAAAACAACGAAGTAGAGACTGGACCTTCTGCAACAATATAAGAGAATCCTATGAACTGTCTCTGAGAGACTTCCGTGCCTCGAGACTCGCACTCGCTCATAAGGGAGCTAAGATTTCAAGCTCGGTGACTCTTAACTTCACCTTCTTGTTCCGATCAGGTAGCAAACGGTCACAATACTGTATTTGACCCGCTGTCTCATGGGTAGACCCTAGAACAAACTAAGCAGTTAGCCAGTGGTTTTAAGCCCAATTACTTCTTATAAGACAGGTCCACTCTGCCTCCTCGAGTATAGGAGAACTGCAACAGTGCAAATTTGTATCCACACCCACCGACAACTAATGCAAAATGGATAGTCGACTGATCCAGGGATTGGTAAAGGCCAGTATATCTCAGAAGCAGCAGGCCTTCCCCGCAATAAACAAAAATAGAAACCATACAAAACATGACGAGGGACGGATCAGATCACGTTGTCATCGTCAAGTCCCAAAACACACGCACCCACATACACAAAGAGGTATCGCCAAATACAGACATGTCTTGATAGTTGAATAAGGGCTTCCCCACATCCCAACAGCCATATGGATTTTGTGATCGATATGTAGACCCTTTTTGGGGCCAAGGAATTCAAAATTAACTATTTGCAATTGAGAAATGTAAAGATCTGAAACAGAGAGTAAATCAAAGCTTTCTGTAAACGAGAGAGCGAATAGTAAATACCTGATAAATGGCATAGCGATCTCGATCTCAATCGTAAGGTGGAGGAAACACGAAGGGAAGGGCATTGACATTGGCATAGAGAGTGCCCAAAGGTTAGCTGGTGAGCAGGAGGAACAAGCCTGTTAATCACCGCGTTATTTGCTGCATGGAGCATCGCCACATTGGAAGCCGCCATGGATATGCCTGCCATTGTCTTCTCAATGGAACTCTAAAGGGATCCGCAAAATGGTGGTTTCAATATGTGACAAAGCTCCTCGTGGTCTACTGATTTCATCGTTATATGATATCCGACTTGTATTTTTCTCGAACACATCGAACATGACTCAAAACACATCGATGATCTCGATGACATTAATTATTATAAAAGTAGATACCGTTGGGGGTTGATAGAAAGTATTTATTAAATTAGTGGGTTGGTTCTGGGTAGGTTAGTTGTTGGTTAGTGGACTTCTCTGAATAAATCCATGGACGTCATCGAGAAAGACTGGAATAGAGTTGATGAAGGACGACGGTCTTGAAACAAGAATCTTCTGGGCATAAACAAACCAAGGCCTTCAAACATCAAACTTCGCCAATAGAAGAAGTGGCACAAGATTTCCAAGAGCACGACCTAACAACCTCCCTCCCCACATAAGCCATGTTTCTAGCCCGGGAAAGTTTCCTTTTTTATATATATCTTTAAAGTTTTTCTCTTGAAATTTTAGGTTTTGTTGATAATAAACAAAATCAAGAATTTCATGATAAATTTCAAGAATTTTGTTGTTTTCTTGTTCGTATCTGTGCTTTGCCTCCGATTACAATCGATCGTCTATGTACAAAAATGTAAATTTATATTAAAATAAATTTCCTTCTTGATAAATACACATTGATTTTACTAGGCAGATTGCCAAAGCTCAAAGATCATATGTTTTCATCCTCATAAAGGCATCAACATGATATCATATTCTTAGTGCAAATTGCATATCTCAAAGGTAAATTGCTCCGTTTAATTAAGGAACATAAGGTTGCCATTCATTGTAATTAAAGTGTGTATCTCATTTCTAATTGAGCATTTTCATAATATAAAATGCCATATTTTTCTTGAGGATGCATAGGTAATTGCAAAGTGAATTTTATTTAAGGTATTGTTTTAGAGAAGGCATCAAAATAATTAAGCATCTTGAGAATTTAAATAAGGATGAATGATTTGAGGTTACTAGGAATGGAGTAAGTTAATAAGTGGATAAAGTTAATTTCTTTTTGGTGGAAATTCTTCTCCAAAACCACTAAAAATTTTGTTGAAAGTTACAGTTTCACTTGATTGATGGGAACTTTGCCCTTAAGGGTTTTGGCCCATTTTTGAAAAAAAAATGTGGATCAAGGAAAAACTTTACATCACCCTAAAAAAAAAATAATAATAATAAATAAAGAACCCATGAGAAAGGTTTAGTTTGTCGAGTGATTAACTCACTCCAGTAGGAATTGGTTCCTTGTTTTTTACAACAAAGAAATCGTAGAAGTAGAGTCAACATCACATGGGAAGTTTTTGACCAATCATTATCATGTTTTCTTAGTTGGTGTTGATTTTTGGGTGTTGTTTTTTGTATTAATAAGTAGGATTGGTAGTTCAAACAAATTAATGGATTGCCGTGATGATGAACAAAGATATATAACATTTGAAAACATTGACACATAGAAATCATTGCAAATATTCTTGAAATAATATGGAGAATAATGACCATTGTATAAGTAAGATCACTTAAAAGTAACATGATGGCAAAGAGGAGAGGGGTTTAATACCTAGTTATTAGGAACACGATGATGAAGTAAATGGACCTTTGTTATTATGAGGAGGAATGTAACAATGAGGGGAAAGGGTATAAAGAGATGCAATTTTACTTGGAATCAACGTGCATGGATAAACAACAATTTAATATTATCAAAATTAAGGGGAGTCATCTCATAAGGTCGATGTCCATTTTGTGACCATTATAGAGTTTTTACAACAAACTAATGAGCAAACAATATGTATGTACAATATAGGACCCATATACTAGAGAATATGTTAGCTTTCAATGAATCCAAAGTTCGTTCCAATTTTTGTGTCTTATAAAATACATGCATGTGCATGTATTTTATTTAATTATGCAGGGTTAATATTTAACTAGTAGCATGATCCCAGGACATTGTGGATTTCATAGCTAATTAATAGTTCTATCCATATCTAGATTGATGAGAATTTTTTTAAGAACATGGATGCAACTAAAATCCAAGAAATGGGGCCAGGATTCTTAATCCCAAGTGCAAGAACATGTGAGTAACATAAGTGAAACTAATTTTAAAGATAAATCAATGATAGCATACAACTTGACTATTATGTAACTTGGTAACAATAAAAAAGTTAAAGAACTTAAACCACATTATTCAATGTCAAATATGTCAAAGACACAAAGGTAAACGAAAATGTATCCCTAAACATAGATAGGGCATTCACCTCATTTGGAAAGCCATGAATACTTGATGTCAAGTTTCTCATACGATAATATCTTCAATGATTTGCACCAATAACTTTGACAAGTCGATTGATGAAGATAGTGGCAAAAGTGTTGGGAAACACGAGGAAAACACTACATAAGCATAAAAGAATTAGGGGGAAATTATACAAGAATGATGAGCTTATTGGTTGAGTTATTATTTAGAAATAGTCCTAGCACGATAGACTTCCAAAAATGTTAAAGCTAAGGTGCAAGAGGTTTGGGAGACAAATTTGTATGTTTTACCAAATGAAAAGGATGTTGTATGATGCCAAGTATCTAGAGGTCAATATAAACTACATGCAAAACTTATCTTAGAGATTGTTCGAGTTGAGTTGTTCCAAAAAGTTAAGAGGAGCATCTTGATATTGATATCTTATTCAACAAAATTATTAAGATTAAACCATGGTATATTTGGCCCATCACTATATATGGCATCTTATGTTGTTATTACCATGTGGAATTTCAGTTGTATTATGACATGTTCCTTTATTTTTTATAGTTAATCCTCCTCTTTCTATAATTTGTGACTTTATATCTAATATCTTGTGAAAGGGAGAACCTGGTGAGTTATTTTATAAGACAAAATGTGTTGGTGGAAAAATATGTGAATGTTGTGACAATCTTCCATCCTGATAATATTAATGATCTTGTATTGTCATAGATAACTATGAAGTGGAAGAAATGTGATTATGTTACTTTCAAACCCATATCCTCTTTAGGTGTGGCCTCTAAAATTATTGATTTTCAAGAGGATAGTATCCCAACGATGGATTTAATGAAGAATATTAACAATAAAATTTATAAATATACCAAACACTCTCGTAGAGTCAAGTAGCAAGATTTAAAATTCGAACAATCTCATAAAGTTTTCCCACGAGCATGATTTTATCGATGATTGATTTGACATAGAATTATACATTTGTTGCACAAGGGAAGATTCAAACCGATGAAAGGAATTAGGATTACCATACCAATGTCAATGATGAATGTGATCTTGACACCCTATTCTGTCAACTCTATTTGGATTTAGTTTATAAATAATTGAATAAGTGAGAGATTGTAATACCCCAGTTTTGACCATTGGATTATGATCTATTAAATCATGTATTATTGACATGGTTGAATTTATGTGATGGGAGTCAAGCCAAGTACACTGGTTGATAATGACCATGTGTTACAAATATGTGAAATGCATTGTAAATGTTCCTACTATGGAGCCCAAAGCAAAGACCCGACTAGTGAATGTGATTGAGTTCAAAGGCTAAGATATGTGGTGGATGGCATGTTTATGTAAAATTGGGTATAAAAGGAAATGCATTAACATAATATCCACTAAAAGGGTTGCTTGAGGAAACAACAAGGGGACCACGATACCACAAGAGGGGAAGAGGAAAGGGAGTGCATGTGTGATTTGACCTTGACACTTGTCCTTTGGGAAGTACTACCTTATAGCCCATGCTTTCTTACAAATATTTCCCATCAATATTGACTTGAGTGGTCCTTTCTATTTCCCTGTGCTTTCTTACAAAGACTTCCCATCAACATTGACTTTAGTGGTCCTTTTATGTTTCCCCGTGTTTCTCGAGGATGACATGCGCTCTCCATGCAAACGGAAGAGTGTATCTTATGCAAATTCTTGGGAAACATCACCATTACCATTATCATTCATATTCTATAATGAACTTCCCTCTCTTGTATTATGAGTATTCTTACTCTCTTATGTTATGGGGGAAATGGTATTCTTACTCTCTTACTGTCCACAATAGCTAAAGTGAACACCATCAAACCTACAACCTTGTTATTGCTCTATATGAACAATTTTGGTGCCAAGTGTTTTGTCTTCTAGGTTATACCCAGAGGAAAACCAATAGTCTTTGAATCTTGTTGCCTACACTAAAGAGCATTGGAAGGGAAGAATATCCCTAAGGGACCGTTGAGCAAAGAAATGGATGATATTATTTGAGTTGTATAGGGCAGTGGAAGGGGGTGTCATGGTTGCTTGATGGCCAAATGAGGGCATATAGTACTCCATAGTGAGCATATCATCTTTGACATGAGAATAATGGATTGGGTTGAGTGATATTAGATCCCCATAGGATCTTCCTTTTCCCTAGTGATATTATGGTATGGTTTGGGAATGAAATCCATAGTTTACTCCTACAATTGGGCAATGAAGCACTCCTTAGCAACTAGTTTGGTTGACTTGCATCCATTTACAAATAAGTGGTCATGCCTTATTGTTAAGCCCTAAATAGTGGCACATTACCCCTTAATTGGGGCATATTACATTAGTAATGTTATTTTATTTATGTTGGCTTGAGTCCATTAGTTGTAATTGTACCTCCTAGTCTCCTATATATACCAAGGAGACATTTTCATTTGGAATCATCTGGTATTTGGACATTTATGTGGTGTATAAGGAGGTTTCCCCCTCGAAGAGGCTTATTATCTGAAATTCTCTCTTTTTCAAGGCGTTGAGTACTTATTCTAAGGTTTTCTATGCTATATTGATATTTGGTTCTTAACATATGGTATCATAGCTCAAGGTCTTGGGGTTTCGCTGCTACATCTGAGACACCTTGGAATCCTTGCTATAATTTTTTTTCTACGACGTTTCAGAAGGAACCCCTTAGAGGATATTTAGTAGACGAAACAAGGTACGTTGGATTAAAATTTTAGCTCCAGAGGCCTTGTACTTTCGGAGATACAGCCTGTGTAATATAGGGTTCTGGAATCATCTTGAATTGATCATTGCAGAATTTTTGCTATAAAAAAAATTATGTAACGTTACAGACTATGAAATCCGCAGAATATTCACAGAAATTACTAAGGTATCTTTGATAAAAAAAATTCAGCTTCTGGGTCATCTTACATTTGTAGATACACCCTATGGATCTTATATGACTAGTCTCAAGCAGGTGTTTCGGGTAAAACAACCATAAATTATTCCTAGAGTATCCAAATTGAGTGAGACCAGTTGCATTGAATAGTGGACAGTTTGTAGTATTGCTAGTACAATTTTCATAATTGTATATCAATTTTTTGTGCGGGGCATGCTATACAAGTGAGATCTCCTGGAAATGACAAAAATAAGCAAGTTGTGGGGAAGTTACCATAAAATCCACTTGGCACATCCAATTTTGATCAGACCTGTGGCATTGTAGAGAAGAAATATCAAAGAACTACAAAAAATAAATTTTCATATCCAGAAGGTCCAAAAGTTTAGAGATACAACAAAAGAGAGATTGTCTAGCAGAACCACCACAAAATCAAGGTTTAAAAGTGATACTTGGCCAACATGCCACCAAAAAGGGGAAATTCTACACCAAATAAGCTTCCAGACAGTCCTAATTGGACTCTTGATGAAGATGAAGAAATGTGTAGGGACATAAATGATTTACAAAAGAAGACAGTGGCAAAAGATGAACTACAAGGGATGATGGATGGTTTAAAAAAGGAGATCATGGCAGGATTGAAAATTTTCCTAACAGTGAGGACACATGAAAGTGAAAATGTATCCCATGAAATTCATGATGAGGACATAAGGAAGA
>ML787392.1:211267-250402 GCA_009831015.1 Picea engelmannii | reverse complement strand
TTGTAATTGTACCTCCTAGTCTCTTATATATACCAAGGAGACATTTTCATTTGGAATCATCTTGTATTTGGACATTTATGTGGTGTATAAGGAGGTTTCCCCCTCGAAGAGGCTTATTATCTAAATTTCTCTCTTTTTCAAGGTGTTGAGTACTTATTTTGAGGTTTTTCTATGTTATCTTGATATTTGGTTCTTAACAAGTATCTCTGCACATAATTCTTTATGTTTGTAATATTTCATGCGATTACATGACTTCGACTATTAATGAATGAACTATGTATATGCTATGTTGATTTCATTGCTACTTTATATTTGCATATGAATTATGGTTTATATTGTTGTTAGGGACCAAATTAGCCTTACCGTAGGTGAAATAGTTTCCTAATAAAGAATAAATTTTGTATGGAGTGCCCTGATGCCCAAGGGAGGCATACATGCATGTTATAAAGTGGTATCAAAGCTTAGTTTACAACGCCAGATTGTTATGGGTAGAAAATCTAAGTTATAAGATGGAAATCACAATTGCATACCAATTGTTTGACAAAAAGCCTCGATGAGGATTGGGGGGAAATGTCATAAGCATCCAATAGGATGGGCCAGTGGCGTTAATGCACATGATGAATTAATATTAAATCTTATGGGCATGTTATGGAAGAAAATCTAATATAAATTCATGAGGTTCATGGTTTGATTCCGAGAAATTGGTAAATCTATGGTAGTTTGTGGGGCCTAAGTCTGTAATCCCATGAATGTGTAATCTTATAGTTGTCCAAGTAGGATTAAGTTTTCATTGCAAAGGATGCATGCTTCTACTATTACGAAGGATGAGTTGACTGCCCATGGTGAGGAGCTCACAGCTAAGATACACAAATCAAATTTAGCATTGAAGCTTTGAGTGGGTTAATGGAGTAGATATAGAGTGAATCTAATATGGTAATAAGAGGCCTCAAGTTCTAATCCCATGGAGCATACAAATTCGTAGTTCTAGGTGGGGAAATAATTTCTCAAGACTTGATGGAAATTGGGAAAAAATAAAGAAATAATACAAATTTGATCTAAATGCCTAAATTTTATTAATGACAGGACCTCAAATTCTTGGTAATGGAATCAGGCTCTGGTCTCATATGAAACGTATGTGAAGAAAGTGACAGTAATCACACATCTATGTGATTACTGTGAGTGCTAAGTGGACTATTCAAATCATGAGAATTATTGGTCAGTTGCGACTAATACTCATGAATATGGGTCATAGATTAATGACTTACACTACGCAGTTAATCCCAAAAATAATATCTAATATCTTGCACTGCGGAAGCCCCTATATGATTAAATCTATGTGATTGTTTGGAAACATTTCAACTTATAGGGAAAGGCATAAATAGATATGGGTAGTGCTAAGCACTCTCAAGTTTAGACCATTGTAGGTTGATCTACCTAAAGTTATTAAGTTCTAGGAATGTTATTGTATTTAGAGGGTGAATTATTGTTGACATGGTCAGGGGCCAAACACCAATATAAGTTGCTTCACGTCTACTCCCTACAAATCCCACAACAAAGTTGGTCTCATGGAAACTAGAGTCAGGAAATAACCATGGGTTATTGGATTGACCCCCTCCTATATATGTGGATTAGTAGGCAAGGTCCAAGTTGAATTGAAGAGGTACACATTAGAAGGGTCAAGACCCCATGTAATACCTGATAAAGAGAAATAAGTGTTTAATGGACGAGGCAAACAACATTATGAAGATGTTAGTGTGATGTCATAGGATGTTACACTATACCTGGATAGAGGAGACCATGTCTAAGTGGCAAGTGAAGTGGATAATCCAGTTGGCCATGGAGGAGGGATTAGAACCTTGTGTAGTATCTATATGGGTTGATTTCATGGAGGGGAGTTGCAAAAGTGCTATTGAACAACACGTTGTTTCTTGACTATCGATCTAGATAGGGCCAAGATCGACATGCCACACTCAATCCTTGGATTTAAAAAAAACTAGTAGCATGTACTTTATTTCCCTAAGGTGGAATTTTCAAAGTATAAGTGTTGTCAGCTTGGGATCAACGAGTTTGGTTTCCAATATTGGATTTGAGGTCCTAGGGGAGCGCTTTCCACTCATGAGTGGTTTTTGTGGGGACACATGGTACCTTCTAGGACCATATGGGAAATAATTTAAGGCTAAGTAAGGAGGGTCATGCTACCTCACCACCCAATGAAAGCTTGTCACGTGGAGGATCCCACGAGCAGATTAAGGAATGAGGCCCACAAAAAGGTGTGAGAAGGAGAGGAGTGTAAGGGTTCCATGGAAAATATTGATGGGATTCAATGTGATCAAGATGAAAGGTGTTACATATGGTCTTTGACCTATGTAACATAGACCACCCAAAGAGTATGGAACATGGACCATTTACGGGGACTAGGAGCGTTGAAATTGAAGTTGCCAGAAAGGCTTCATGCAACTAATGAGAAGATGACGCATGACAACCCATGACCTATAAAAGTAAAGGGAGATTAGTTTGAATCCACGAGGTCCTAAGTTGATAGAAAACATAGAAAAAATCAGTGGATTCAAATGTGAAATTGCATGTAATCAATGAAGGATTTACGACAACAAAAAACGAGGGTGTCACCCTCAACTACCACTAATAATGGGGTTGTCATCATTTTCCTCTTGCACCGTCCCTTGAGACTTCAAAACCCAATGAACAATTATCTTGAGTAGTAATGGAAAATGGGTAGAAGGAATTTTTGTATGCATTGGTTATGATATGTAAGATCAAAACCATAATGATGAGTTAAGATGATGATGGTTATATTGTTGTTGGCTAATTTAAAAAATGGTTTGTTCATAGTTTTTTCCAATTCAACCTGGGTGTTGCAATCCTTATAGTAGAGTTGCAAAGAATAATAAGCAATCATATTCAAAGATACATAACTTTTGACTTTGAACTCATAAGCGAGAGAGAGTAAAGTTGTTTGGAATCTCTTTCACAAGACAACACGAGTAGAGGTTGAAGCTTTGCAAGAACAATATTATTCTTGCTACAAATTAGAAGAACATAACTATGGTCTTGGATAAGAATGAGAAATTGTCATCACAAATGATGCACAAGACCTATGGGTTTGTGAAAAAACTTTCATTTGCATTATCTAATATGAATTAAAACTGGAACAACTAGGATCTATGATAGAAGCATGTGTATATAAGAAACATGAACAAGCCTTGATGAATGCAAGATTGCCATAGTGATTCATCCATCAAATTATAAAAGCGTTACTTGAAAAGAAAGGAAGCTAAAGCTAAGATTGGTATGATAACTCTCTAAAATGCTTGTTAAAAAGAAATTAGAATGCCATATTTCAAAATGGATGAGGTTCTTGTATGTTCAATGAAAGGTCAAGTTTAACAAAGGGAAAGGGATCGAGTTTACTTGTGCCTCAAGCAAAAGAATGCATGCAATGCACTGACTATAATAAACATATGAGATCTAACATTGCAAGAGAGAGTTGTGAATTCTCTTAGTTATAAGAGCACTACCTCGAGGGAGGAAGGTAAGAAATAACATAGAAATGCTTGGTAGAGGCGTCGAAGGTACTAGCTTATAGAAATTGACAATGTCGTGTATAAAAACATAGGGTATGCTCTTAATTCCTTGAGATAGGGGTGGGTGATCTGAATGGAATGTTTAATGTGCCATGTCTTGAGCATATAGAGTTGCCTAAATGCGATTATGACAACAAAGAATTGGTGGGACTAGAATGATGAGAGGATGGCGATGTTGAGTGCATACTTATTTGTAGAAGGAATGCAAGCAAGACAATGTAGAATCATCCACATAGTTGGTTTGCTTAACCTTTCCATTTTTAGATGAGAGTGGAAGGAGTGCAGTGTTTGTTGAGGTTACAACCAATGATGGACCAATAGAATATTAGACTACGATTATCGTTAGACCAAAAATCCCAGGCGTTAGTCTCCGCCACAATTGTTGGAGTTAGGATCCACGAGAGGGGGTTAACCCATGTCACGAAACTCACAGGAAGCGTTGAACCCAATGTCCAACAATCTCCCCCCAACGTGTGTTGGGTGAGTTTTGAACTTGAGACCTATTGCTCTGATACCATTTTTTGAACTATGATTATCGTTAGACCCAAAACCATGGGCATTAGTCTCTGTTGCAATAGTTGGAGTTGGGATCCACGAGAGGGGGTTAACCCATGTCGCGAAACTCGTGGGAAGCGTTGAACCCAATGTCTAACATATAATGGTTAGAAAACCATGAAGACATGCCATGCATGCATGCTATGGATTTAACATCTTAATGGAGGATGTATGCATGTTCATAAAAGTTGTATACCATGATGGGCCTCGTGACTTCTTGTGAATGCACCATTGGAAGCCACGTGCATGGTAATAATTAAGACAATTAGTGAAGCTTGTGTTTGATTCACTCAAGCAAAAGAATGAAACCATATGGTTGGTTGTTAAAGCTATTGAATGATGAATTGAAAGTTGTGCGATATGAACCAACAACTTATGTGTAAAGGATGTGAAGTGGATGATGAATTTCAATTCACTTGAAGTAGCAGTTGAAGAGATGAAGCATGCCAACATGTTGGGCAAGCTAGTAGATGGAGTTGGAATGGATGAACTTGCCAAGGATAAGGCTGTAATGTTTAGAGAATGGGAAACACCGAGAGTTCGACATTGCCAACAATTCATTTATGATAAGGAGGGAGTTTCTCACCAAAAACTCTATTTATTTAAAGAAAAAGTAGCGAGCTTTCAAAATCCGCAAATATATTTTTATATATGTGAATTACGAATTGCTACTTGGGTGAGAAAATCGAAGATGATGTTACTGTGTGTGACCGAAAGTATGTCCATGAAAATAAATAAGTTGTGAACCAACAAAAAACCCATTCTATGCAATGGAAATGGAAGGGAGAATTCCTTGACTCGTATATTGTTATGATGTTATATTTCTCTCATTTGAGCGATTTGTTATGTGCAAGTAATTAAAGAATATGAATGTTGGTGAGTGCAAGAGAGGAAATATGTTGGAATGTACATGAACAAGTGAATATATTAAAGAATCAAAATGTAGTAGTGTGCATGTATACATGCATGGGAATATATGTTGCTACATATGAACTAAGGGTGGCATGATGACTTATTATGGCCATTATTTATTGTATAACTAGGAACTATTGAGGACATGTTTGAAGATGTTGATGGTATTGTTGTATTTGGCAATCGACTTCGTGATGAATGTTAGAGGACAAGAAGAAATTTGCCAAGAACCCGGTGAATGGATGTTGCGAGCTCCCATGGGACATCACCAAATAGGTAATATTAATGAAGTTGATGGCTTCCATATAGGTGTGATGAACCATGCCAATATTACACATTTGTGTGATGATGGGAATTTAGGTAAGAATTCCTTTAGTCGTGTTTGATGTCATAGATGGTTGATTGATGATATATGTATGCATGAATGTGGTTGGTACCCAAGTGGGTGTATGATAAAGGAAAGAGACCTAACACCTGTGAAAATTTTTAATCTATTTAATGCATCACGAGATAATATGATGCATGGAGCTGGTTATGGGATGATAACCAAAGTAAATGAATGTTTATGCCTGAAACATGAAAAGGGAACTTCCACGTGAAACAACCAAGGGTGAAGTCATGTTGTTAGTAGACTTGTGAAAACTTGGAACCTCTATACCACTATTTAATGGTCTCTCCACTTGTGTTGGTGTCTCATACTATACCTTCTTGCATGCACCAAAGAGAATTGGAGGGGAAGGATTCCCAAGGGACCATTGAGCAGAGAAAATAAAGACCTTCACCTCTTTTATGTTTGGCTAAATAGGAAGTAGTCCAAATGGTTGATTAAGTGTTGGTGAGGTGTTTAGATTATGTACATAGCAATGGCTAAGTCACCTTGTCATTGTGGATTACATTATTTGACAATAGGGTATTCATGAGCTAATGTCAGTGTGCATAAGTAGACTATGTCAATGTGCAAGTTATGATTATGCATACAAGAATCCCTACACAAATGATTGATTGTGTTGAAATTTGCACGCATGTTTGATTGCATAGTGTGAGTGCATGATGGTGATATTATTGCTAATACAAAGAACAATATTTCATTGTAATTAAAAAAGTAATAGTTTGAAATGACTGAATTATTGGTGTGACATAATGATGTGATCATTTCACGCGACGTTGGGAAAGTAGTAATGAAAATATTGAATGCATTAATACTCACATTTTGATGGCTAACTAAATGTTATATCAAGAAGGACATATTGTGGACAGAGTTGTCTTGGATATGGCCATGAGAGAAAGCCCATAATGAAGATCGGTTACTACGACATGCAAACACCAATACTATGAGATGGATCTCATATTTGTTAAATCTAATCACTATATGAAACATATTAAAAAATATTATTAAAATTTTGATGATAATATCTCATGGTAATTATATGACTGTAATATAGGTGAAATGATGGATTTGTTTAGTGAGGATATATGATGTTTGCTATAAACTTAAAAGCACATGGATGATGCTATTGTGATGACATTAGAAGCACGTGCTATGCCTTGATGGTTTGGAACTAATGATTTTGTTGAGTTTTCTAGTGGGATGCCATGGTAGGAAGCTCTGGAGGCATGCACCCTTCTTTCATGTGAGAACTTTGGTAAATGATGGACCACCCAAGGGACTACATAGCAAAGAAAGAGATGTTTAAACCTATAAGGGTGAGTTTCTGAAGGAAGAGTTGAGAATGAATCTAGTATGTGAGATTCATGTCATATGTTGGCTTGAATCAAGAGGAAATATGTTTTGGGTCCATCGAAGAAAATAGTAAGTTGAATCTCACCCATGGAAACCATGTGAAGCTAAACATATATTTACATAGATAAGTATTAGATGGAAATTACATACCATATCTTGTATTGTGAATATATGTGTTTCCTTACGAGTTTGGAATTCATGTGGATTGGATAATTATTGCATAAAAATGGCTATGGCATGCAAGCTTTCCATGATGATTGTTGTCAGTATATGTTATAATGCTAAGGTGTTGGAAATATCTCAAGGCATTCATTTATATATGAGTGTTCAAACTTTATCTCTGGATGGAATTCTTTCAATTTCTATTTGTTATGTGATTCTATGATTCCAACTGTTAAGGAATGAAATATGTATATGCAATGCTAATTCTAGTCTATATTGATGATAGAGGCTCAAATTTATAGTAGGTGAAATAGTTGGTTAATAAAAGAAATCTTGCAAGGAGTGATTCGTTGGCCAAATAAGGCATCTAGGCACATTACATAGAATATATTTAAGGAACAATGGGGTTGGTTGGATAATTGTTTTGGTTAGTTTAGATCACCACAATCATTGTATTGGTTAATCTTTGTAGAAAATTGGAATTTGTCACACATGGAGTTTCTTTCATAGTGCACATGGAAAGGAAGAGCATGATGGTCATGGGGCTTATGTAAAATAAGCACTAAAGGGATACCAAATGAGTCACTTTACTAATGGACTATAATATGATCAAGTTGTTTAGGTGTGTAACTTAAATATAAGGCATGAAAGTAATCATTGGTGAAGGCATATGTAACTTAAATATAAGGCATGAAAGTAATCATTGGTGAAGGCATATGCATAGGTAAACAATTAATCACGTTCTTATAAATTTGTACTTTTGAAATTAATGTTACTTAATTTGTTATGATGGTTATTAGATTGTGACAAAACATCTTCATTATGTTGAAATTGATGTTTTTAAGTTGGCATGTGTCTGGAGTAGGGAGTAAGAAATATTGGAATCAACAATGTTCATAGAACTATCCCATATAATTGTGGCTTAGTACCCAGGGCAAGGCATTTACACTTTGTCAAGACAAAGTGAAGAGTTTGATAAACCTATGCAAGAAAATACATACTAACATAATCTAAAAACTCAAGAATAAAAATGGCACACAAACATAGTACACAAAGATTTGCCTTGTAAACCAACCAACTTGAGAACCACACCTCTCTTTTTCACCTTATATCAAGGTCATTGTTCACGATACAAAATATAGGTATTTCACTACATCCAAAACCTTGATTTGTTAACCTAGATTACATTGCAACCTTAATTCCTTAACCAAAATTAATTTACAATGGGCCAAAAAAACATTGCTCAAAAAAGCATAAAACAAACCAAAAATTGATCCAAAGCTTTTCTTTCGGAGGCATTGCCCCCAAAATCCCAGATACCCTTTGTTTTGGGACCTATGAAGAATGCAACACATGTCCAACACAAATAATATGCATAATATATTACAATTGAGAGTAGAAAGTACCCATGTTTTTTTCAAATTTGCATTGATGATGCATACTCCATTGATGTGTGAAAAAATGAGATGAGTGGATACGTTAGACATGGAAGTATGTAGAGATTACTCCAAAGACACCATTTCCACATGCAAACAAGAGTGAGATGGAGAAAGAAGAGGCCATGCTCTCAACTAATTGTGATTGAGCTTCTAATATTGGGAGAGAAGGTAAGAGTTCTAGCTAACATTTTATTATAAGCATTTTTCAATTTTTTGCATTTTATGATTCCTCTACCATGGTCATTTTAACACATTGTTTGATATGCATAAATTGAATTATGCAAGTGATATATTCGACATGCTTGCACTACGAGACAATCTAGAACATGTGCACCAATACTATTTGATGCAATGCACACAAAGTAAAAGTACATTACTATCACCATATAAAGATAATATTGGGATTACAAAGTTGGTTCGATGGTAATAACGGGCCATTTATTTAAATAAATCAAGACAACTAAAGAGTACTTTATCTTTAGGGTTTACCAATCAAAAGTTATCTCTTGCAAATATAGCTATTTGGTGATAGAAGGTCATATAACATTGAAAGAAGTCCCCTCGGATGGGGTGACACATGGTGCACACATGTCAACAAATGTGTTGGCTACGAGAGCAGTTAAGGCCCCTCGCCGCCACCCTCCTTCCTTGTCTAGTCATTATGCCTAACATTCATTTCCACCAAGGTTCAGTGCGTTGGGAGGGAATGACAGTCTTAATGGTGACTTGGGTTCGACCCCTCGGTACAGGTACGAAGCAATAAAGTTGCATTAACCAAGCACTCATGGCAATCAGAGCCATCAATTCCTCCATCCTCATGCTGATTTTGCCTCGCAGTGGTTTTTATCTCTGGCATTTGGCTTTAGTTTATCGTTTCCTCCTGGCTTCTTGCTACGCGCACGCATTGCCTTAGTAATCCTTCCTCCACTTCTATTTCATACATCTGGCCACCCCATTGTCTTCTTCTTCCTCCCTACGCTTTTCCTAGCCATGCCTCGCGAGAGAGTTAAGTACCGACACGGGCCAACCTGCTACAGTCAGGTCGACAGGAACAAACGCTCGGGACCAACCTCTCTCTCTCCCCTTCCAGGTGACAATTTGGATCGCTTACCCTACTCTGACCAGAATTGGTATGAGGCAGCTCATCCAAAGCTCCGTCCATCTAACACAAATCATTTCCATGGAGGTTGTCTGGTGGAAGAGGAGACTCCTCCCGGCTGAGAGGAAATTCTACCGAATATGTCGATGACCACCTTGGAGTAGCAACTAACCATAGGTACCATCACCCCTTTGATTTTTTCGGAGCCAACCGGGATAGGCTGTATGGTTGAAGAGGAAATCCCTCCTTAGATGGAGGATCACTGTAAGAATTCCACTGTTTCTAAGGATGAGGACCTCATAATAAATTGGGACGAATGCTAGAATGAGGACGACGCGGAAGAGCATGCTCACCCGGCTCCCAGCTCTTGCAGGCTCACGAAAGACCACCTGGTCTTTATTTTCGAGATGCAAAAGGATTTGGCATAGCAGCTGCACAACCAACATACCCCCAACAAGCACTTGGACGTCCTGCTTGGCTCCCTATCAAGCGAGCCTACGAAAATTCGATGCCCGACTTGCTGCTAGCCATCCGCCTTCAAAGTTCGCCAGGATGGACACTCGAGTTCGCCTCATGTCTAGTCTCCTTATAGTTTTTTTCTCTGGTTTTAGTGATAAGTTTTTTGAGAAATTCAAACTCTAGTTCTGGTTCATTAGTTGGTCGGGGCACTCAATCGACCGCCTGTTCTAGTTTCCACACTTGTGGTAGAACATGTGGCAAGTCCCCATGTTCTCTAAGACGAATGTCATATTTTGGTCTTTGAACAATACTGCCCATGTGTTCTGGTTTCCACTTATGTGGCAGAACAAGTGGCAAGTTTTTGTGTATACTTAGACATGTGTAACTTTTGCTAGCCCAAGGTAATACAATACGTTTTTATTTACAAAAAAAAAACATTGAAAGTAGTCAAACTAAACAGAAATACACCAAAGTTGAAGAGATGGAAAATTTGAATAGTAGATTATGATCAATTGATTTTCAAAGTTTATCATTTACAAAGGATTTTTAGCAAAGACATTTTTGGAGGTAGTAGGTGGATTTTTTTTAGGAGGTGGCAAGTGGAGGTTTTTGTGGAACTTGGTCTTTGATGTGCTAATTTGACATAAGTGCACTTCTGCACTTAATATACCGACACACCAGTGCTTCATGACCCACACTCAATAACACAAAAAAAACAACTTCCATATGATGGTGCACTCAATGGCCCACAACGAACTATTAAGAGGCGCTTGTTTAAAAAAAAATGTTGAATGGTGCACAAGTTTTTATAGGATGCATCATAAATGGTGCTCCACATCACTTAAAGTGCCCCAGTTCTAGTGTCCATGGTTTGCATTTAATATCAAATGTAGATCAATGTATAGTATGACATGCCTATTATTGTACAACACACAAAACTATTTTTTAAACAAAGCATTTCCCTTATTAATATCTCTTTCTTTTGTAAGAGCAATACACTTGGTGCATTGATGAGTATTTAATACAATGTGATTAAGACAACTTAAGAAGTTATGTTACATCAATGTGTCTTTAAAAAATGTACACCAATGCTTTCAGTGGAGGAGCACATATTCATTGGAGGGTGAGGTGACGTCATGTATAGAAATATATAGTTATGTATAGAAATATATAATTAGAAAAAATATTTTCTACTTTTACCATTGCATTTCACTATTATTACTATGTTTCTCCTTTAAGACACTAGTGCACCTACTCATATTGAGCCCAACATGTTACCATGTCAGTGATTTACTATGCACCATCATTTTTACTCAATATATAAGATAGTGGGGCTTTTGAATCCCCCCAAGATATTGATTTTTAATTTCTTCTACATTCAGTGCCATGGAGCCTCGAGAGAAAGAATTGGGCTAGGTAACCATTTAATCGTCCCATTTGCACACACATGCACATCCTCACCCTCCAACACCTACCCTCTTGGAGGTGAAGGTGTGAATGTGTAGAGAAGATACACATAGATGTTTGTGCTTGAACACTCATGCACACCCCCGCCTTCTACGTGTGTACTTGCACACATATGCACACCCTCACCTCCCCACCACCCATCCTTCTAGGGGGTGCATGTTTGCACATGCAAACATTTTTTACTGTGTTTTTCTTCTTCTTTATGATACAAGAATTCCTCTTTTAGTTTGTTTTCACATGGTTCATAGTGCACCTACATTTTGTATGAGCACACAAAATTTGCAATGTTTCTACTCAATGTACTAATGGTCTAGCCTGCTCATAACTAACTAGTAAATTGCCATGTCGCACCACTGGTATTTTAATGCATTATACATACAATGAAAAACCTTATTTTGTTTTTTCTTAATGTTAATGTACATGATTAAATCTATTGGTGTGTTGTTGACATGGTGATGCCATTAAAACACATCTGCATGCCAATGTGTACATTTTTATCAATGAAATACCACAACTATGAAAAGGCCAAACTATAAGTTGCACCGTAAAATATATGGTTTACACATTTACCGATCATGCACCACATAAATTCTCTACATATAGCATAGCATGTAGTTTCTTATATTGCAACAAAGAATTTTGTGACTATACTTTTAAAGGGTGCCAATGCATCCATTTATAGTACAAAAGCACTGGTGCTTTAGAAGTATGACATAAGGCTATTACTACTCTTTGTAAAAATAAATATGGTTTTATAGATCACTTGTATAATTCCACTACCACATGGAGAGGAGATGGCACTCACGTGATAAGGAATATTGTCCCACGTCCTCTATCTCAGGGCATGCAATCTCTCCTCTAGAATGTTATCTCAGGGCATGCAATCTCTCCTCTAGAATGTTGGTCTCTTAAAACATGTTGAGGACACTTTTCATTGTAGATGCAAAAAAAAATCACACAACCCTTCATTCATTAGCAGGACTAAGGATGTCATACATTTTGGGTTAGATCGAACATTTGGCTTAGCCCATGAGTATAACATGTATTTCATCACAATATCTAGGAGGGGACATGGTACTTCGAGTTTCCTTATTGTGCTTAATGATGTATGTCATTTGATACATTAATATTACATGGATGCTTTTTCCATTATGGAGATAGTTAGAGTAGGGACACATAAAATTTTGAGGGACACATTGGCTTTCTAATGAATATGCGTAGAACATGGTAGTTTAATCTTTTCTTCCACGTCTTATATCCCACATTGTTTTCCGAAGTGAATGCTCTCATCCTTCGCACCTCCACTCGGCATGACCTTTCCATGTGGATGTGGAATCCCGTCACAATCCTCCACTTCCACCCGCCTATCTGCATTCCACATTTGCATGAATTTTGGCATGCATATGCGAAAGCCTCCTCTCGACACTTTTCTCATACACCTCCTTGAATTACACGTGGTTCTCTTTTGTGATGACATGTGACTTTTTCATTTAAAGCATAATATTACAATGGTAAAAGGACAATGAAGTTCTTTGTGATTAATTCAACCACGTACTATGAGAATTGATAGTTATATTACCTTAAAAGGATGATTCAAGGCATAATTATGGACGATTTCTTGTTCACATTTGAGAACCGTGACAAGCGAAAATGGTTCCCAAGAGAAGATTAGACCCCTATTGTGGGGACTTATTAATAAATAGTATTCATAAATGAAGGAGGAACATTGTAAATAAATAAAAAACGACCATAGGATTGGAGAAGGTTGGTTGCATGATAGAGGTTTTCAATTTCACAGAGGTAGTACATTAGTGCTCTAAGCACTTTGATACCAGACACAAGTTGGTGAATCTAAGGAAAAAAAGGAAGATTCTTGTGCCTCTCACTTTTCTAACATTCAGAAGGATGTCTACCAGAACCAATAAAGCTTTTCAAAGTTTATGAAGTTGATTCCTTCTTGGATGCACACGAAGGTGGTAGCAACATTTTAATGGAGTGGCTTTTGTGGTCAACAATTGATAGCACCAAGGCATATCAAATAGAGGTTAGTGAGAAAGTCGAGCCTTACCAAGAAGAGGCCTAGTTGTTTACTCGAATAACTGGTTAGGAAACCATGGAACATGTGCCTAGGTATGTGATGTATGTCATATATTACACCTTACACATAGATGCAATTTTCTATTGGGGGTAGCTTATTTCAAATGAAATAGCTCATTAGTTGGCCAACTTCTAGAAGACCACGAGATTATTTATGTCCTCATACTTGATTTATGCATTGGTTTTTTGTAATTCTTTCGAAAGGTTGTTTCAAAAGGAGATGTAAACTTTGAAATATATCTAGTTCAATGTTGATAACTAGCCATGTCAAGGCACAATGCTGCTTTTGATTTCTATAGAGTTCAATATGATTTTGTTGAGAATTTCAAGCGTATGTTAATGGGACACGAACCAAAGAAGGTAACCATGGAATCCTCCAACTTGCTCATAAGGAAATAATAATGCTTTTATGAGGAACTACATACCTACATCAGACTATATAGGTTCAAATGGAAACCCTACTTGCTACCAAAATTTGTACGTGATAATATTTTTTTAATGAATTATGTCAACAATACATAAAATGGTCTATGTTCTTAGACCAAAAGAAAAAAAGTAGTTCATTTCTACCCCTTTCAAGTGTAGAGCTCACTTATGAGAAACATTGCACAACTAGTTGAAGTATCTCGTGGTTTTAATTCTTTTGACTTGAAGGAGGTTAATGTAATTTGTGGTTTTTATCCCCAAGATGTTTTCAAAAGTCACATGGTTTCAATCGAATACAACTCCTATTTTCCTAAGTTGAACGAATAAGTGGAAGGAGCTAGAAACAATGAATATATGGGCATACAAAATGAAGGGAATGGATAAAACACCTAATCCTATTCATAGTTTTGGTGGTAAAGAAAAGGTGACAACCCTCCTAGATGATGTCCACACCTTGGTTAATTCAAACACTCAGTCGAAAATGAAAATCCTCCTAGACAAGAAAGTTCATGAAACTACTGGTGAGCCTAGCCCCCGAGGTAGATGGAAGGGAAGATTTGTGCTTAGTGGGAATGGGGGATCTACGATGCACTCTACTAGGAATACATTGGCTCCCCCAAAAGGGGTGCATCTATCTCATCTGGAGAAGGTGAAAAAAATAATGTATTTGGAGATTGAGGAGATGATGGTGATGGAGAAGATCCAAATAAATCCAAGCTTGAAAAGGGGCACATCAGTTCCCCTTTCCAAAAAAGGAAAAGATCCCCAAATATTGATAAAGGAGAGAAAATTGGAACATCCAATGTGAATGTCGATAATAGAAAGCTTATGATGATTCTAACAAGTTCCCTACCTGGGCAGTCATGCAATTGGAAAATAACACATTAATAGTGAATAAATTAATACAACTAGAGTTGCCCACCTTTAAGGATAATTCAATTACTCTACACCACATAGGTTTTGACTAGCAAACTAAAAAGATTCAAATAGCTAGGGTTATAATCAAAAGGAAGAAACTCATGAAGGATAATACCATTGCATTGAATATTAAAGAATTAGGAACCATTGAGTCCTTGAAGATACATGAGGACATGGGTAATATGCTTACACATTTGATAAATGACTCGTATCATGAAGATAATCTTAGATGTAAGAGAAAGATCGTTGAATTGGAAAGTGCACTAAACCTTGAAACTTTGTTTACACAACCATTGGCTATTAAAGGACCCAAAGAAAATTTGGAAGAGACTCTCGAGAATTCCATCTAAGAAAAAGGAGCTCAAGAGTTATTACATGCAGTAAAAAACTATGGCCGGAAATACTGAAGCTATGATGATCTTGCTCTTTGAATTGTGGGAACAAACAAATAATTTTTTTGTGCGTGCTCGAAAGATTCTTTTGAGGAAATAATCCTTCAAGACTAAAATTCAAAAGGATGTAAGTTTTAATGAAATTTATGTGGATACGTTTATTAAAAAGCTCATTGTCATGAATGAGCATAAAAGATAGAAAGATAATCATAGGCTAAAACAAATCATAGGGGGTGGGATAGTATGATTGACATACTATAATAGTTTATTTCAATCTACGAGGTAATTGAGGAGAGGAGGAGTAAAGTGTTCTGCAAAACAATTGATTCCATAAAAGGATTGGAGGGGCCTTCTCTTATGCAAGGCAATACAATTTCTTCGAAGAAAGAATTTGAAACAAAGTTGAAGGTAGCTAAAATCACCTTGGGTGAAGAGTTTGATAGCCTCACAAGTTTCCCCAAAGTTGAGATATGCAAATAGCTCACTGACTTTGTCCTTGACAATTAGGAGCATAATTATATTGCTAGGGAAGAATGTGTTGATTTAAGTAACAATGAAAATCAATTGTTTTCACTTTGGGTAAAGGACGAAATTTTTGTGGGCCCTATGCATGAATACATCAAAGTATGGTTGAACCAAACTATGGAGGTAATCTCCAAGATCACTTGAATATGAAGCAGTTGAGACAGTTAGGTCTAATGAAGCACATGTACTAGAATTTAGAGAAATTATTTAAACAACATTCTTTATGAAGAGAAGGGTTCAAAAGACAATAATCTGTGTCGTTTAATTTTGTAAGTATGAACGATCTGTGAATTTCCCCTCATCTGTTTCATCCAACAATGCATTTACCATTTGGTCTACATATGTGGTTACATAGTGAAAATCGGGGACATACCAATTTTTCTCCTCTTCTGCCTCTAGAATTTCCCTAATATTCTAGGTCACATGAGCCCCATACCAACTCTTGAAAGCTAATGCTTTTAATTTTCTTTTAAGTATTAGTCATGGGAATTTTGTTGAGGGCTTGTAGCTTTATTGTTCCAACAATGTTTAACAATTCACATTGGGAACTCATTGCATAATTCAACCCCATTGAGAACCATTCAAGTCTAATTTCATTTTTATAATTCTATTTTGTTGTTGACAAGTGAAATTTTGAGCAAATGATAATTTTCAAACTCATTTGATTGATAATGCAATAATACTTAAAATTTATCTAGATGATATATGCTATATTTTCTATTTACTTTCCTCTTTCAAAGTCATTGTCATTTTTTGTTGCCTATATTGTGTGAAAGGAGGTAAAATATTTGTGTCTTAAGAAAATCTACTTATTATAAAATCTTACTACTTTTTTTCATATTCAGTCAATGGTTGAAACCACCCGGTTCTTTCTCAAGGAGCATTATGCTTAAATAATATACGGTTTGTCTTAAACACTTTTATATTTTCTCGAGAGTAAAAGATCACATGTGGCTTTGTTGCATAACATTCTCCCATCCTATTCAATAAATTAAATAAAAAAGATTTATTATTTGATAAAGAAAAATACCACCTTTATAAAAATGAAAACTACTACTCCTTGATTTCCCTAAAAATTCCCCTCAATCCTTTTATGCATGGAAAAAAGATCAACATCTCTATAGATAATAATGTTTCTAAAATGTTTTAACAAACATTAACCATTGCATGTTACATGTTATTATGGCCCTATTCAGAAAAACATATTCCTTTATTAGTCCCTGCCATGGGACTATAACAATGAGTTTGCTTTTGATGTGACATTGATGTGACATTAATTTGTTTTTTACCATAAATTTGTGTATGCAATGTAATGTTTAACATAGGAAAACAAATATATATTTTTGGATATAATAAAAATATTTGTGTTTCTCATTTCTAATTGGTTGATAGAATTGAAGTGTTATTGCTCCCTTCACGTCTTTCAATATGTAGAATTAATTACATAATCAATGAATTTCACCAGTCACTACATCTAAATATAAAAAAGTTGTACTATGTATTTATTATTATGCATTATTATATTTATATTATGTTTATTATCTAATATATTATTTATTATTATATTTATTATCTAATATATTACTTATATTATATTTATTATCTAATATAATAAATATTATATAAAAATATATATTATTAAATTTGAAAGGTTTATTTTCAAAAAGAAAAATTGAATATTTTTAAAATGTAATTTGCATTTGGCTAGCTTAACTTAATTGAATGGAAATTTAGGTTAATCCCAAAAATATACAACATCCACATTAAAGTAAAAATGTGGTCAGAGATCATATGACAAATCTATAAACTAAGTGTCATGGAGCAACACGTCTTCCTCCATTCCTTGTGAGTGTAGGTCGAATTCTTTGAATTCCAATCTTTTTGAGTGTTATTTTTTTTCATTTAAAATCTTTACAAATTGATTTCTTTTAAGACTATGAAACTAGCCCCTAGTTAACATATTGTTCATGTTTCACAGTAATCATCATCACCAATAATTATAGGGTGTCAACTATCATCTCCATTTCTAAATTGACTTGGCAGGGACTAAGTTGCCATGCAACCCTTGTCTATATATGTTACATAACATATATATATTCCTGTATCTATATATGTTATATAACATATTTTTTTTTTAGGTTTTCCAACACTCCCCCGATGTTGACCCAATCACTCCCTTGCCATCCTCCATTACTCATATGTGGAGGTGGGAGGTGTTGACACCCAAAGTGGGTAAAGTGAGACACACATGTCACGATGTACCTCAGGCCACGAGTGATATGCCCATGTGTCTCATTAAGCTTGTGTCATATATGGTACCATATCCATATGTGGGAATGGATTGGCAATAGGTCCATAATATATAATTATTATAATGAGAGAGGTAAATATAATTATAGTAATGACAATTAATAGAAGTAAATTTATAACAAATTTATTTTTCATGCATGCACGTAGATAGAATATTTCTATATTTTAGAACATAGTTTTGTTATTACTTTATAAATGTTGGTCTAATGGGGATGTAGAGCCGTCACTTCCCAATCTTTACTAGTCATATGTTTACGTTGGTGGCAAAGGATGCAAGAGACATTATATGGCTTTTACAATTAGATTTTGATATGTTGTTGATCACATTTGCAATATACTCATAAGATTTATTGTAGAGCCAATATAACCATTAATTTATGATAGAGAGAATTATGTAAGTATTATCGTCCATATGCCATAAGATAAGATCTAGATTTTTTGGTATATTTTTTTTTTGGGAATGTGTTGTATTTTTTACATGGTTTTTTAGCATATTTTGTGGTTTTTGATTGGCCCATTGTAATCTAATCTCGATTAAAGGATTATGGTTGTAATTTAATTTGGGTTAACGAATTAGGGTTTCGAATGCCGCATAATACCTATATATTGTATTGTGAACGATGAAGTTAATATAATGAAGAAGATAAAGACGCATATCTAAGATTTGTTGGTTTTCTCGATTAAGGGTTTCTAGGGTAAATCTCTGTGTATTGTGTGCATGACATTGTTGTTCTTTATATTTTTCTTAAGAATATGTATGCACTATTTCACTTCAAAGGTTTAAAAACTTACAATTTTAATGATGGCAAACCTTATAGTGGCCACCAACATGATCGAGATGGAGGAGACAATGACATGTTGTGTGTGGTCATGGTGAGTCCCATCATGAGGGTGGTCGCGATGAGGATCGAGAGGGTGGTTATAGCTAGGGTCACGAGGGTGGCGATGATGATGGTGGTGATGCATGTAGTGGTGGTGGCAATGCTAGTATGAAAGTTAGTCCTAATGTTAGGTTTATGATTCATATGGATGTTAATCGAGACTTACTGCCTTCTATATGTGATCTATTTATCATATTTTACTCATGGAAATTCTTGTTTGACATATGCACTGATTATCACCTCCAAAAGGTTGTTTGATGTAGTTATGCTTCACATATACAACTACTTGATGTAGTGATGGTGCTTCACATTTAATATTTACATTACATTGTAAATTAAAATAATTAACGCTGATTCATCATTTCAAGTAGTCATAATTCAATTAGTTTAGTTAATTTACATTAGTTAAATTAAATGATTTAAATAATTTTTTATTCATTACTTAATTACATTTATAAATTTAATTTTGCCTCTAGGATATAGAACAATTCTTGATGAATTGTAATGTTAAGACACTCCATTATGTGAAATCACCGATTTGAAATTCTCAACTTACTTTTCTACTATTTATAAATTTAAATAAATTGTATATAATTAATCTAATTTATAACATTATTTATACATCAATTTGTCAATTGTAATAAGTAATTAATAATTATTACAATTATGATGAATAATGTGCATAAAATATATTTTCAATGACATTTAAATAGAAAAGAATTTTTAAATACTTTGGACAATCATCTCTTGTACATAAAAGCCTCTAAGGAGAAAATACATTCAGTCTTATATGCATGAATGAAGTTGTAGCAAACTTTTACTTCATTTATTATATTTAATTCCTCTTCAAATATTTTTGGATAATATATTTATGTGGAAATAACTTAACACCTTCAAATTATAATTAATCTAATTTATAACATTATTTATACATCAATTTGTCAATTATAATAAGTAATTAATAATTATTACAATTATGATGAATAATGTGCATAAAATATATTTTCAATGACATTTAAATAAAAAAGAATTTTTAAATACTTTGGACAATCATCTCTTGTACATAAAAGCTTCTAAGGAGAAAATACATTCAATCTTATATGCGTGAATGAAGTTGTAGCAAACCTTTACTTCATTTATTATATTTAACCCCTCTTCAAATATTTTTGGATAATATATCTATGTGGAAATAACTTAATACCTTCAAATATTTTTTTATAATATATTTATGTGGAAATAACTTGATACCTATGGGTAAAAAAATCAATTATTATTATTATTTTTATTAAATTTTAAAAATATAAAAAAAATGTTGTTTAAAATGTTATTTAAATGTGTAAAAATATGAAAAAATATATAAAATATATTGTTTCAAATGTAATTTAAATGTGTAAAAAAATATTAATAAAATTAAAAAAAATGATTCTGAATTGAATTGAAACACAATTTTGGTTTGCACATTTTTAAATGATACCAATAAACATTAAAAAAACATATTTACGATGCCTAAAAAGTCATGGATAAATGATGACAATGCATGGTTGAACAATGAGAATTTTATTATTATATTGTTTAACGATATACAAAATGTAAAAAAATATTAATAAAATTTTAAAAAATAATTCTGAATTGAAACAAAATTTTCGTATGCACATTTTTAAATGATACCAATAAACATTAAAAAAAATATTTACGATGCTTCAGAGTCATGGAGAAATGATGGCAATACATGGTTGAACGATGGGAATTTTATTATTATATTGTTTAACCATATACACAATATATGTTAAAAGATGTATGCATAAACAATATAAAATATAACATACAAAATAAATTTAGCAATGGAATGTTCATTTTTAAACACAACGTTTGAGAAAGATAATGTAATTTTTCGTAGTGTTTATCAAATTGAATTTGTGTTTTAGAAAGATAATGTAATTTTTCATAGTGTTTATCAAAATGAGTTTTAGTAAGATAATGTATTTTTTCATAGTGTTTATGAGAATGAGTTTTAGAAAGATAATGTAATTTTTCATAGTGTTTATCAAAATGAATTTGGGTACTATTTAGCACCGCATTTTTTTTACATTTCACATTTAAAAACAACATAAAACATACATGTCTTATTAGTTCTTGGAGGAGGGACTCTAGCAATCGCTCTCGCATTGACTTTCACATTATTTCACGTTACTTTTGAGTTGACCTACAAATTTTGATCCAAATCTTATGTTAAACATAAGAAATAAAATAAAATAAAAACTATTTTTAATATAATAAAAAAATATATTTTTTTAACATTTGATTCGTCAATAAATTCAGGGTCTTATTGCCAGCTTCATGTATTTTGAAGTTTAAAATTAATTACCAAATCTATTTCATCCTATTGTTGATATTTTTTTTCTTACGAAACAATTCGATGGGTGCCAACGACTATCGCCTAATGAGCCTATTTGGGTAGCCACTGAATGATGAGACCTTCCTACACAGTCCTCGTGCTTATGCCAGTCACTGTCATTGACGGGGAATTAATGGACTTCAGAGACTTTGACAAACAAATATATGGATAGTTCATTGTCTCAAATAAAAGTTGTCGAAATTTCAGTTCGAATGTTCTTGATTAGAATGAATAGTTCATTATTTGTTCTGTAATGTGAGCCCATAGTATTTGCAGCTACAACTCTTTTTCTCTGCTGAAATTCCACCGGTTTTGGGGTTTCGACACCTTACGAGGATTCGAACCTGGGACCTTACAACTTCTTGTTCTTGATTGGACTTTTGACGATGAATTTAGTGTAGCTCAAATTTAAATCTTCGTTTCTCGACTATTGACAATTATTTTATTTGGAATTCTGGTTCCTTAAGCATAAATCGATTCTTCTAGCCAAATGGGAGCATTTCTCTGGCTGTGAGGCTCACTGTATTTTTGCGTGGTATATTTCTTTTGCGAGGAGAACCTTTTGGCACTGGGATCATGAAGTTTGGCAAAAGATTGAAAAGTCATATTGAGGAAACATTGCCAACATGGCAGGATAAGTTCTTCTCTAACATGACGAGATAAGTTGTTGTCTTACAAATACTTGAAGAAGCTAGTTAATTCTATGTCAATTGCAGGGGAAGGTTCGCCTTCTCTTGGCATCGATGAGATCTGGGGTGGCTTCGATGAAGTTCCAAACAAAAGGCAAAATATCTTTGTCGGACCTATTGAAGCAGGTGTTGCTTCATATGATAATCTAAGCGCCTTTGTCTCTAAATAGGGTTGTGGGGCTCTAGATTTCGAATGCAATAAACACAAAATGACTGTGGAGCAAGGGGACTTTGTTCATTTGTTGAATGCCGAGATTAACAAGTTTAATGACCCTTCTTTATGGAGTAAGAAGAATAATACATCATTCATTAGAAGGTATGTATCCTATGGTTATCTTGAACAAGAAAATTTGGCGCAAGGCTTTGGAATTGGTGTGATTGTTTATGAAAATTTTGGATTTTAGCTACGTTTTTTATTTCTTTGAAAGGTTAAAGATGTTTAACTTAAGCAGTTGATAGTGTCTAGATAAGCTAGTTCTCGTGAGTATCTATTTTTTGAGAAATCGAGAAGTCACGATTTCTATGTGAATGTATTTGAATATATCTTTGGCGTCAGGCTTTGGAATTGGTGTAATTCTTGATATTGTCGAGAGATGAAACCACATTAGTTCTTGCATATTTAAGTAACAATGAAAATCAATTGTTTTCACTTTGGGTAAAGGACGAAATTTTTGTGGGCCCTATGCATGACTACATCAAAGTATGGTTGAACCAAACTATGGAGGTAATCTCCAAGATTACTTGAATATGAAGTAGTTGAGACAGTTAGGTCTAATGAAGCACATGTACTATAATTTAGATTTATACTCATAAGATTATTGTAGAGCCAATATAACCATTAATCTATGATAGAGAGAATTATGTAAGTATCATCGTCAACATGCTATAAGATAAGATCTAGATTTTTTGGCATATTTTTGTTGGGAATGTGTTACATTTTTTGCATGGTTTTTTAGCCTATTTTGTGGTTTTCGACCAATGGTTTTTCGGCCCATTGTAATCTAATATCGATTAAAGGATTACGGATGTAATTTAAGTCGGGTTAACGAATTAGGGTTTTGGATGCCACATAATACCTATATATTGTATTGTGAACGATGAAGTTAATATAATGAAGAAGATAGAGGCACATATATAAGGTTTGTTGCTTTTCTCGATTAAGGGTTTCTAGGGAAAATCTCTGTGTATTGTGTGCATGACGTTGTTGTTCTTTGTATTTTTCTTAAGAATATGTATGCATTGTTTCACTTCAAAGGTTTAAAAACTTACAGTTTTAATGATGGCGAACCTTATAGTGGCCACCAACATGATCAAGATGGAGGAGACAATGACATGTTGTGTGTGGTCATGGTGAGTCCCATCATGAGGGAGGTTGTGATGAGGATCGAGAGGGTGGTTATGGCTAGGGTCACGAGGGTGGCGATGATGATGGTGGTGATGCATGTAGTGGTGGTGGCAATGCTAGTATGAAAGTTAGTCCTAATGTTAGGTTTATGATTCATATGGATGTTAATAGAGACTTATTTCCTTATGTATGTGATCTATTTATTATATTTTACTCATGGAAATTCTTGTTTGACATATGCACTGATTATCACCTCCAAAAGGTTGTTTGATGTAGTTATGCTTCACATATACAACTGCTTGATGTAGTGATGGTGCTTCACATTCAAAATTTACATTACATTGTAAATTAAAATAATTAACGTTGATTCATCATTTCAAGTAGTCATAATTCAATTAGTTTAGTTAATTTACATTAGTTAAATTAAATAATTTAAATAATTTTTTATTCATTACTTAATTACATTTATAAATTTAATTTTGCCTCTAGGATATAGAACAATTCATGATGGATTGTAATGTTAAGACACTCCTTTATGTGAAATCATCGGTTTCAAATCCTCAACTTACCTTTCTACTATTTATAAATTTATATAAATTGTATATAATTAATCTAATTTATAACATTATTTATACATCAATTGTAATATGTAATTAATAATTATTACAATTATGATGAATAATGTGCATAAAATATATTTTCAATAACATTTAAATAGAAAATAATTTTTAAATACTTTAGACAATCATTTGTTGTACATAAAAGCCAACAAGGAGAAAACACATTCAGTCTTATATGCGTGAATGAAGTTGCAACAAACCTTTACTTCATTTATTATATTTAACCCCTCTTCAAATATATTTGGATAATATATCTATGTGGAAATAACTTGATACCTTCAAATATTTTTTTGATAATATATTTATGTGGAAATAACTTGATACCTATTACCTTTGGGTAAAAAAATCAATTATTATTATTTCTTTTATTAAATTTTTAAAATAGAAAGTTTTTTTTTTTTTTTTAAATGTCATTTAAATGTGTAAAAATATGAAAATATATAAAAAATATATTCTTTCAAATGTTGCTTAAATGTGTTAAAAAATATTAATAAAATTTAAAAAAATGATTCTGAATTGAATTGAAACAAAATTTTGGTATGCACATTTTTAAATGATACCAATAAACATTAAAAAAACATATTTACAATGCCTTAAAAGTCATGGATGAATGATGACAATGCATGGTTGAAGGATGAGATTTTTATTATTATATTGTTTAACGATATACAAAATGTTAAAAAAATATTAATAAAATTTAAAAAAATAATTCTGAATTGAAACAAAATTTTCGTATGCACATTTTTAAATGATACCAATAAACATTAAAAAATCATATTTACGATGCTTCATAAGTCATGGAGAAATGATGACAATACATGGTTGAACGATGGGAATTTTATTATTATATTGTATAACCATATACAAAATATATGTTAAAAGATATATGCATAAACAATATAAAATATAACATACAAAATAAATTTCGCAATGGAATGTTCATTTTTAAACACAACGTTTGAGAAAGATAATGTAATTTTTTGTAGTGTTTATCAAATTGAATTTGCGTTTTAGAAAGATAATGTAATTTTTCATAGTGTTTATCAAAATGAGTTTTCGTAAGATAATGTATTTTTTCATAGTGTTTATAATGAGTTTTATAAAGATAATGTAATTTTTCATAGTGTTTATCAAAATGAATTTGGGTGCTATTTAGCATCGCATTTTTTTTACATTTCTCATTTTAAAACAACATAAAACATACATGTCTTATTAGTCCTTGGAGGAGGGACTCTAGCAATCGCTTTGGCATTGAATTTTACATTATTTCACTTTACTTTTGAGTTGACCTACAAATTTTGATACAAATCTTATGTTAAACATAAGAAATAAAAAAAAACAAAACTATTTTTGATATAATAAAAAAAATATATATTTTTTAACATTTGATTCATCAATAAATTTAGGGTCTTATTGCCAACTTCATGTATTTTGAAGTTTAAAATTAATTACCAAATCGATTTCGTCCTATTGTTGATATCTTTGTTCTTATGAAACAGATTCGATGGGTGCCAACGACTATCGCCTAATGAGCCTATTCGGGTAGCCACTGAATGACGAGACCTTCCTACACAGTCCCTGTGCTTATGCCAGTCACTGTCGTTGATGGGGCATTAATGGACTTCGGGGACTTTGACAAACAAATATTTGGATAGTTCATTGTCTCAAATAAAAGTTGTCGAAATTTCAGTTCGATGGTTCTTGATTACATTTAATAGTTCATTATTTTTTCTGTAATGTGAGCCCATAGTATTTGCAGCTACAACTCTTTTTCTCTGCTGAAATTCCAACGATTTTGGGGTTTCGACACCTTACGAGGATTCGAACCTGGGACCTTACAACTTGTTCTTGATTGGACTTTTGATGATGAATTTAGTGTAGCTCAAATTTAAATCTCCGTTTCTCGACTATTGACAATTATTTTATTTGGAATTTTGGTTCCTTAGCCATAAATCGCTTCTTTTGGCCAAATGGAAGCATTTCTCAGGTCGTGAGGCTTACTATATTTTTGTGTGGTATATTTCTTTTGAGAGGAAAACCTTTTGGCACTGGGATCATGAAGTTTGGCAAAATATTGAAGAGTCAGATTGAGGAAACATTGCCAACATGACGAGACAAGTTCTTTTCTAACATGGCAAGATAAGTTGTTGTCTTACAAATACTTGAAGAAGCTAGTTAATTCTATGTGAATTGTAGGAAGGTTCGCTTTCTCTTGGCATTGATGAGATCTGGGGTGGCTTCGATGAAGTTCCAAACAAAAGGCAAAATATATTTGTCGGACCTATTGAAGCAGGTGTTGCTTCATATGATAATCTAAGCGCCTTTGTCTCTAAATAGGTCTACGGGGCTCTAGATTTTGAATGCAATAAACACAAAATGACTGTGGAGCAGGGGGACTTTGTTCATTTGTTGAATGCCGAGATTGACAAGTTTAATGCCCCTTCTTTATGGAGTAAGAATAATAATACATCATTTGTTAGAAGGTATGTATGCTATGGTTATCTTGAACAGGAAAATTTGGCGCAAGGCTTTGGAATTAGTGTGATTGTTTATGAAAATTTTGGATTTTAGCTACGTTTTTTTATTTCGTTGAAAGGTTAAAGATGTTTAACTTAAGCAGTTGATAGCGTCTAGATAAGCTAGTTCTCGTGAGTATCTATTTTTTGAGAAATCGAGAAGTCRCGATTTCTATGTGAATGTATTTGAATATATCTTTGGCGTCGGGCTTTGGAATTGGTGTAATTCTTGATATTTTAGAGAGATGAAACCACATTAGTTCTTGCAGATTTAAGTAACAATGAAAATCAATTGTTTTCACTTTGGGTAAAGGATGAAATTTTTGTGGGCCCTATGCATGATTACATCAAAGTATGGTTGAACCAAACTATGGAGGTAATCTCCAAGATTACTTGAATATGAAGTAGTTGAGACAATTAGGTCTAATGAAGCACATGTACTATAATTTAGATTTATACTCATAAGATTTATTATAGAGCCAATATAACCATTAATCTATGATAGCGAGAATTATGTAAGTATCATCGTTGACATGCTATACGATAAGATTTAGATTTTTTGGCATATTTTTGTTGGGAATGTGTTATATTTTTTGCATGGTTTTTTAGCCCATTTTGTGGTTTTTGACCAATGGTTTTTCGGCCCATTGTAATCTAATCTCAATTAAAGGATTACGGTTGTAATTTAATTCGGGTTAACAAATTAGGGTTTTGGATGCCACATAATACCTATATATTGTATTGTGAATGATGAAGTTAATATAATGAATAAGATAGAGGGGCACATATAAGGTTTATTGGTTTTCTCGATTAAGGGTTTCTAGGGTAAATCTTTGTGTATTGTGTGCATGTCATTGTTGTTCTTTATATTTTTCTTAAGAATATGTATGCATTGTTTCACTTCAAAGATTTAAAAACTTACAATTTTAATGATGGCAAACCTTATATTGGCCACCAACATGATCGAGATGGAGGAGACAATGACATGTTGTGTGTGGTCATGGTGAGTCCCATCATGAGGTGGTTGCGATGAGGATCGAGAGGGTGGTTATGGCTAGGGTCATGAGGGTGGCGATGATGATGGTGGTGATGCATGTAGTGGTGGTGGCAATGCTAGTATGAAAGTTAGTCTTAATGTTAGGTTTATGATTCATATGGATGTTAATCGAGACTTATTGCCTTCTTTATGTGATCTATTTATCATATTTTACTCATGGAAATTCTTGTTTGACATATGCACTGATTATCACCTCCAAAAGGTTGTTTGATGTAGTTATGCTTCACATGTACAATTGCTTGATGTAGTGATGGTGCTTCACATTCAATATTTACATTACATTGTAAATTAAAATAATTAACGTTGATTCATCATTCCAAGTAGTCATAATTCGATTAGTTTAGTTAATTTACATTAGTTAAATTAAATAATTTAAATTATTTTTTATTCATTACTTAATTACATTTATAAATTTAATTTTGCCTCTAGGATATAGAACAATTCATGATGGATTGTAATGTTAAGACACTCCCTTATGTGAAATCACCAGTTTGAAATCCTCAACTTACCTTTCTACTATTTATAAATTTAAATAAATTGTATATAATTAATCTAATTTATAACATTATTTATACATTAATTTGTCAATTGTAATAAGTAATTAATAATTATTACAATTATGATGAATAATGTGCATAAAATGTATTTTCAATGACATTTAAACAGAAAAGAATTTTTAAATACTTTGGACAATCATCTCTTGTACATAAAAGCCTCTAAGGAGAAAATACATTCAGTCTTATATACGTGAATGAAGTTGCAACAAACCTTTACTTCATTTATTATATTTAACCCCTCTTCAAATATTTTTGGATAATATATCTATGTGGAAATAACTTGATACCTTCAAATATTTTTTTTGATAATATATTTATGTGGAAATAACTTGATACCTATTACCTTTGGGTAAAAAAATCAATTATTATTATTATTTTTTATTAAAATTTTAAAATGTAAAGAAAAAATGTTGTTTAAAATGTCATTTAAATGTGTAAAAATATGAAAATATATAAAAATTATATTGTTTGAAATGTCATTTAAATGTGTAAAAAAATATTAAAAAAATTTAAAAAAATATTCTGAATTGAATTGAAACAAAATTTTAGTATGCACATTTTTAAATGATACCAATAAACATTAAAAAAACATATTTACGATGCCTCAAAAGTCATGGATAAATGATGACAATGCATAGTTGAAGGATGAGAATTTTATTACTATATTGTTTAACGATATACAAAATGTCAAAAAATATTAATAAAATTTAAAAAAAAATTCTGAATTGAAACAAAATTTTCATATGCACATTTTGCACATTTTTAAATGATACCAATCAACATTAAAAAATCATATTTACGATGCTTCAGAAGTCATGGAGAAATGATGACAATACACGGTTGAACGATGGGAATTTTATTAGTATATTGTTTAACCATATACAAAATACATGTTAAAAGATGTATGCATAAACAATATAAACTATAACATACAAAATAAATTTAGCAATGGAACGTTAATTTTTAAACACAACGTTCGAGAAAGATAATGTAATTTTTCGTAGTGTTTATCAAATTGAATTTGCGTTTTAGAAAGATAATGTAATTTTTCATAGTGTTTATCAAAATGAGTTTTAGTAAGATAATGTATTTTTCATAGTGTTTAATAGAATGAGTTTTAGAAAGATAATGTAATTTTTCATAGTGTTTATCAAAATGAATTTGGGTGCTATTTAGCACCGCATTTTTTTTACATTTCACATTTAAAAACAACATACAACATACATGTCTTATTATTCCTTGGAGGAGGGACTCTAGCAATCACTCTGGCATTGACTTTTCACATTATTTCACGTTACTTTTGAGTTGACAAACAAATTTTGATCCAAATCTTATGTTAAACATAAGAAATAAAAAAAACAAAACTATTTTTTTAACATTTGATTCATCAATAAATTTATGGTCTTATTGCGAGCTTCATGTATTTTGAAGTTTAAAATTAATTACCAAATTGATTTCGTCCTATAGTTGATATCTTTGTTCTTACGAAATAAATTCGATGGGTACCAACGACTACCGCCTAATGAGCCTATTCGGGTAGCCATTGAATGATGAGACCTTCCTACACAGTCCTCGTGCTTATGCCAGTCACTATCGTTGACGGGGCATTAATGGACTTCGGGGACTTTGACAAACAAATATATGGATAGTTCATTGTCTCAAATAAAAGTTGTCAAAATTTCAGTTCGATGGTTCTTGATTACAATGAATAGTTCATTATTTGTTCTGTAATGTGAGCCCATAGTATTTGCAGCTACAACTCTTTTTCTCTGCTGAAATTCCATCGGTTTTGGG
This sequence comes from Picea engelmannii, assembly GCA_009831015.1. Taxonomy (NCBI): domain Eukaryota; kingdom Viridiplantae; phylum Streptophyta; class Pinopsida; order Pinales; family Pinaceae; genus Picea; species Picea engelmannii. Next base: position 220,444 of record ML787392.1, on the reverse strand, counting down.
GTTTCGACACCTTACGAGGATTCGAACCTGGGACCTTACAACTTCTTGTTCTTGATTGGACTTTTGACGATGAATTTAGTGTAGCTCAAATTTAAATCTCCGCTTCTCGACTATTGACAATTATTTTATTTGGAATTTTGGTTCCTTAGGCATAAATCGCTTCCTCTGGCCAAATGGAAGCATTTCACAGGGCGTGAGGCTTACTGTATTTTTGCGTGGTATATTTCTTTTGCGAGGAGAACCTTTTGGCACTGGGATCATGAAGTTTGGCAAAAGATTGAATAGTCAGATCGAGGAAACATTGCCAACATGGTGGGATAAGTTCTTGTCTAACATGGTGAGATAAGTTGTTGTCCTACAAATACTTGAAGAAGCTAGTTAATTCTATTTCAATTGCAGGGGAAGGTTCGCCTTCTCTTGGCATCGATGAGATCTGGGGTGGCTTTGATGAAGTTCCAAACAAAAGGTAAAATATCTTTGTCTGACCTATTGAAGTAGGTGTTGCTTCATATGATAATCTAAGCACCTTTGTCTCTAAATAGGGCTATGGGGCTCTAGATTTCGAATGCAATAAATGCAAAATGACTGTGGAGCAGGGGGACTTTGTTCATTTGTTGAATGCAAAGATTGACAAGTTTAATGACCCTTCTTTATGGAGTAAGAAGAATAATACATCATTCGTTAGAAGGTATGTATGCTATGGTTATCTTGAACATGAAAATTTGGCGCAAGGCTTTGGAATTGGTGTGATTGTTTATGAAAATTTTGGATTTTAGCTACGTTTTTTATTTCTTTGAAAGGTTAAAGATGTTTAACTTAAGCAGTTGATAGCGTCTAGATAAGCTAGTTCTCGTGAGTATCTATTTTTTGAGAAATCGAGAAGTCACGATTTCTATGTGAATGTATTTGAATATATCTTTGGCGTCAGGCTTTGGAAATGGTGTAATTCTTGATATTGTCGAGAGATGAAACCACATTAGTTCTTGCATATTTAAGTAACAATGAAAATCAATTGTTTTCACTTTGGGTAAAGGACGAAATTTTTGTGGGCCCTATGCATGACTACATCAAAGTATGGCCGAACCAACTATGGAGGTAATCTCCAAGATCACTTGAATATGAAGCGGTTGAGACAGTTAGGTCTAATGAAACACATGTACTAGAATTTAGATTTATACTCATAAGATTTATTGTAGAGCCAATATAACCATTAATCTATGATAGAGAGAATTATGTAAGTATCATCGTCGACATGTTATAAGATAAGATCTAGATTTTTTGGCATATTTTTGTTGGGAATGTGTTATGTTTTTTGCATGGTTTTTTAGCCTATTTTGTGGTTTTCGACCAATGTTTTTTCGGCCCATTGTAATCTAATCTTGATTAAAGGATTACGGTTGTAATTTAATTTAGGTTAACGAATTAGGGTTTTGGATGCCACATAATACATATATATTGTATTGTGAACGATGAAGTTAATATAATGAAGAAGATAGAGGAACATATCTAAGGTTTGTTGGTTTTCTCGATTAAGGGTTTCTAGTGTAAATCTTTGTGTATTGTGTGCATGACATTATTGTTCTTTATATTTTTCTTAAGAATATGTATGCATTGTTTCACTTCAAAGGTTTAAAAACTTACAATTTTAATGATGGAAAACCTTATAGTGGCCACCAACATGATCGAGATGGAGGAGACAATGACATGTTGTGTGTGTTCATGGTGAGTCCCATCATGAGGGTGTTCGCGATGAGGATTGAGAGGGTGGTTATGGCTAGGGTCACGAGGGTGGCGATGATGATGGTGGTAATGCATGTAGTGGTGGTGGCAATGCTAGTATGAAAGTTAGTCCTAATGTTAGGTTTATGATTCATATGGATGTTAATCGAGACTTATTGCCTTCTGTGTGTGATCTATTTATCATATTTTACTCATGGAAATTCTTGTTTGACATATGCACTGATTATCACCTCCAAAAGGTTGTTTGATGTAGTTATGCTTCACATATACAACTGATTGATGTAGTGATGGTGCTTCACATTCAAAATTTACATTACATTGTAAATTAAAATAATTAACGTTGATTCATCATTTCAAGTAGTCATAATTCAATTAGTTTAATTAATTTACATTAGTTAAATTAAATAATTTAAATTATTTTTTATTCATTACTTAATTACATTTATAAATTTAATTTTGCCTCTAGGATATAGAACAATTCATGATGGATTGTAATGTTAAGACACCCCCTTATGTGAAATCACCGGTTTGAAATCCTCAACTTACCTTTCTACTTTTTATAAATTTAAATAAATTGTATATAATTAATCTAATTGATAACATTATTATACATCAATTTGTCGATTGTAATAAGTAACTAATAATTATTACAATTATGTTAAATAATGTGCATAAAATATATTTTCAATGACATTTAAATAGAAAAGAGTTTTTAAATACTTTGGACAATCATCTCTTGTACATAGAAGCCTCTAAGGAGAAAATACATTCAGTCTTATATGCGTGAATGAAGTTGTAGCAAACCTTTATTTCATTTATTATAAATAACCCCTCTTCAAATATTTTTGGATAATATATCTATGTGGAAATAACTTAATACCTTCAAATATTTGTTTGATAATATATTTATGTGGAAATAACTTGATACCTATTACCTTCGGTTAAAAAAATCAATTATTATTATTATTTTTTATTAAATTTTGAAAATATAAAGAAAAACTTTTGTTTAAAATGTCATTTAAATGTGTAAAAATATGAAAAAATATAAAAAAATATATTGTTTCAAATGTCATTTAAATGTGTAAAAAAATATTAATAAAATTTAAAAAAATGATTAATTGAATTGAAACAAAATTTTGGTATGCAAATTTTTAAATGATACCAATAAACATTAAAAAAACATATTTACGATGCCTCAAAAGTCATGGATAAATGATGACAATGCATGGTTGAACGACGAGACTTTTATTATTATATTGTTTAACAATATACAAAATGCAAAAAAATATTAATAAAATTAAAAAAAAAAATTCTGAATTGAAACAAAATTTTTGTATGCACATTTTTAAATGATACCAATAAACATTAAAAAATCATATTTACGATGCTTCAGATGTCATGGAGAATTGATGACAATACATGTTTGAACGATGGGAATTTTATTATTATATTTTTTAACCATATACACAATATATGTTAAAAGATGTATGCATAAACAAAATAAAATATAACATACAAAATAAATTTAGCAATGGAATGTTCATTTTTAAACACAACGTTTGAGAAAGATAATGTAATTTTTCGTAGTGTTTATCAAACTGAATTTGCATTTTAGAAAGATAATGTAATTTTTCATAGTGTTTATCAAAATGAATTTGGGTACTATTTAGAACCACATTTTTTTTACATTTCACATTTAAAAACAACATAAAACATACATGTCTTATTAGTCCTTGGAGGAGGGACTCTAGCAATCGCTCTGGCATTGACTTTCACATTATTTCACATTACTTTGGAGTTGACCTACAAATTTTGATCCAAATCTTATGTTAAACATAAGAAATAAAAAAAAAACAAAACTATTTTTGATATAATAAAAAAATATATTTTTTTAACATTTGATTCGTCAATAAATTCAGGGTCTTATTGCTAGCTTCATGTATTTTGAAGTTTAAAATTAATTACCAAATCGATTTCGTCCTATTCTTGATATCTTTATTCTTATGAAACAAATTCAATGGGTGCCAATGACTATCGCCTAATGAGCCTATTCGGGTTGCCACTGAATGACAAGACCTTCCTACATAGTACTCGTGCTTATGCCAGTCACTGTCATTGATGGGGCATTAATGGACTTCGGGGACTTTGACAAACAAATATCTGGATAGTTCATTGTCTCAAATAAAAGTTGTCGAAATTTCAGTTTGATGGTTCTTGATTAGAATGAATAGTTCATTATTTTTTCTGTAATGTGAGCCCATAGTATTTGCAGCTACAACTCTTTTTCTCTGTTGAAATTCCACCGATTTTGGGGTTTCAACAACTTACGAGGATTCGAACCTAGGACCTTACAACTTCTTGTTCTTGATTGGACTTTTGACGATGAATTTAGTGTAGCTCAAATTTAAATCTTCGTTTCTCGACTATTGAAAATTATTTTATTTGGAATTCTGGTTCCTTAGGCATAAATCGCTTCTTCTGGCCAAATGGAAGCATTTCTCAGGCCGTGAGGCTTACTGTGTTTTTGCGTGGTATATTTCTTTTGCAAGGAGAACCTTTTGGCACTGGGATCATGAAGTTTGGCAAAAGATTGAAGAGTCAGATCAAGGAAACATTGCCAACATGGCGGGATAAGTTCTTGTCTAACATGGCAAGATAAGTTGTTGTCTTACAAATACTTGAAGAAGCTAGTTAATTCTATGTCAATTGCAGGGGAAGGTTCACCTTCTCTCGGCATCGATGAGATCTGGGGTGGCTTCGATGAAGTTCCAAACAAAAGGAAAAATATCTTTGTCGGACCTATTGAAGTAGGTGTTGCTTCATATGATAATCTAAGCGCCTTTGTCTCTAAATAGGTCTATGGGGCTCTATATTTCGAATGCATTAAACACAAAATGACTGTGGAGCAGGGGGTCTTTGTTCATTTGTTGAATGCCGAGATTGACAAGTTTAATGCCCCTTCTTTATGGAGTAAGAAGAATAATACATCATTCGTTAGAAGGTATGTATGCTATGGTTATCTTGAACATGAAAATTTGGCGCAAGGCTTTGGAATTGGTGTGATTGTTTATGAAAATTTTGGATTTTAGCTACATTTTTTATTTCTTTGAAAGGTTAAAGATGTTTAACTTAAGCAATTGATAGCGTCTAGCTAAGCTAGTTCTCATGAGTATCTATTTTTTGAGAAATTGAGAAGTATCTATGTGAATGTATTTGAATATATCTTTGGTGTCAGGCTTTGGAATTGGTGTAATTCTTGATATTGTCAAGAGATGAAACCACATTAGTTCTTGCAGATTCAAAGTATTAGGCTATTTGGTCCTCCTGTATGAAAATTTAGAATTTAGCTAGGTTTTCTACTTCATTGACATGTTAAAATTTTAAACATAAGCAGTTGTTAGCTTCTAGATAAGCTAGTCCTCGTGAATAGCTATTTTTTTCAGAAATTAAGAAGCTGCAGTTTCTCTGTGATTATATTGAAGATATCTTTACTCATTGGGGGAAACATAAAAGATAGGGGTTAGTTATATCCTGTAGTAGCGCATTGTTCTTCCATTCTATTATGTAGAGAGATTGAACTCTGTAGTGGTCCAAGCTGTTAGTACAATAGACTTGTAAACATGATATGAGATTGTTGTTTCCTCCGCTCAGATTCACTCATTTTGCTTATTGATTAGTTTTGTAGTGGAATGGATTTGAGCGGTGTCTATTTATTCCATAACTAACTGGTTTAATTTCACTTTCCAACAAGAGTTGCAGGATAGGATGAAAAAGTTGAAGAGCAAAAATAGACTAAATGCGACAGTTTTCTCCCAAACCGAGTACAACGAGGAGATGATCAAGTTGAGGAAAGACATTATGAATTTTCATGGCGAAATGGTTCTGCTAGAGAATTACAACACTCTTAAATATACAGGTACACTTGCGTGATTATTAATATCCATACTCAATTCACATCATCTATAGTTTCATTGCATTTCCTACCATAAGTATCTTCTCCTGGATGTTAGCTTCAACTCCAAACTTTCAAATTCCTAATTATTTTTATTGGGGTTGCAAGGCTAGCGAATATTTTGAAGAAATATGATAAGATAATGGGTGGGATACTATGCCCATTCATTCAGAAGGTTTTGAAACAACCCTTTTCACCACTGAACAACTCTCTAAGCTCATCAAACAATGTGAAAACACACTCCAAAGTTTATTTCCAGATTACCCTCAAAGCCTTCTTCAAGTACCTGCATGCCCGTCCAACAATGTAAACCAACCAGAAGCATCTTCTTCTGTTGGTAAAAGGTATTGGCAGAGGCTACGAGAGCCTACGATGACAATGATCCAAGCAGAATTTGTAGCAGAGAATTCATTGTTGAAAGGAAATGGGGATGAATATGGGGATTGGGATGTGGAAGGTATGAAGAGCATACACAAAAGCACCATGCTGCGCTTCGCACCATGAGAGAAATACGCAGAGGGATATCTACCTAAAATGTCTTCTCCTTGCCCCCCTTGGATGAAACCAAATCTATACTGCTCTATTCTCTCATCCCCATCTGCCCCAAAAACTAAAACTCCCAGGGCCTATAAGCTAACACACTATTCTTGCACAAAACAAAATAAAAACCTATAGAAAATAGTTTAAGGTATTTTTAAGTTGGTCTATAAATGGAAGCTCTTGAATTCTCTTGGTCTTCTGCAAGTTGCCAGATATATGAAATTTGTAAATTGATGCAGATCTTTTTTTAAATTGTAATTCTAATGTCGTATTTTCTTGATTGGTACTCAATTTTAGTGAATATTTACTTACGAAGTATCTGATATTATATTTGTGCCCACACCTGTTAATTTATGTCTAATTTTCTCCATTCTCTGTGTACAACTCCACAATGAGGGTAAACATTCATTTATTTGCAAAGTCATCGTGTTAATAATATTTCTATGCAAAACTTAGTTGATAAAATAATGATGTAAGTGAAAATATTTCTATGCAAAACTTAGTTGATAACATAATTATGTAAATGAACTAAATATCCTAACTATTTTGGAATTACTCTATCATTAACATTTCCAAATTCACGATGACATGAAAATAGTCGTGTTGTGGCACTTGTTATATATTCTTCTTCCTTACCATGTCTTATTTTTTAATTTTATTTTACAAGAGGACACATGGTTAAAAAAATGTCATCATTATGATGTAGGTTTCATTTTATATGTTCATAATATTTCTATGCAAAACTTAGTTGATAACATAATGATGCAAGTGAAAATATTTCTATGCAAAACTTAGTTGATAACATAATTATGTAAATGATCTAAATATCCTAACTATTTTGGAATTACTTTATCATTAACATTTCCAAATTCACGATGACAGGAACATAGCCACTCTTGTGGCACTTGTTATATATTCTTCTTCCTTACCATGTCTTATTTTTTAATTTTATTTTACAAGAGGATACATGGTTAAAAAAAATGTCATCATTAGGTTGTAGGTGTCATTTTATATGTTCATTTTCCTTCATAGATATTTTTTTCAACAAGTTGAGATGTCTCAATTAAAAAATATTATTATTGAATTGTTGACCTCATTTTATACCTTGATTTCATTCATGTATCTTTCCATATGATGGATGTCTCAATAAAAAAGTATTATGATCGAATTGTTGACTTCATTTTATACCTTGATTTCATTCATTGAAAGTTGTATCAAACTAACAATTAAAAAAAAAAAAATTAAAAATGGTATTAAAATTTTAGATGAAGATAATCATATCAGTTTATCGTGCTCTTTACCAGACTCGTGGGATAGTCTAGTTGTGGCCATATGTAGTAATACAACTACTTTAAGTTTTGATGATGTGTTCTCATCCATGTTGTTGGAGGAGATGAGATGAAAGAACATGGAAGGGCAAAGCACATATGTACTATTTGCAAGAGGATGCTCCCATGAAAGAAATAGATATAAGTCATCAAGTGGGAGATCTAAATCTAAGGGTAGATATAAATCTCTCGGAAAGTTTGTAAAGGTAAGTTGGAGATGTGGAAAAGAAGGGCACTACAAGAAGCAATGTAGATCCAAAAGTGTTGAGAGAGGGAAGGGATTTGAAGATGCTCCTTCTAAAAGAAAAAAATCCTCCATGAAAGAAGGTGGGGATGTGTACTGAGCTTCTTCAAGAACACATGTAGATCATGAGGCATGACTGGTTGACTCAGGTGCATCCTTTCATATGACTCCTCACAGGTAATGGTTTTGTGAATATGAAAAGTATGATGGGGGTGATGTTTTCCTAGGTGATGACTCGACAACCAAAACCATAGGATGAGAAAAAGTCAAGTTGAAGCTCATGGATGGAAGGATTATAACACTCCCCAATGTTCTACACATCCCATGTTTGGAAAAATATATTATTTATGTAAGCAAAATTGACTATGTAGGGGTTAAAACAATGTTTGAGAAAGAAACTTGTAGGATGGTTCGAGGAGCAATGGTGTTGCTGAAGGGAGTTCGGTTTGGAACTCTGTATAAGATGAAGGGAAGCACTATTAGTGATGGGTGTAATAGCTTCATTGTTCTTGAGATTGGAGTTGAAGAAGAAAAAACTCCTATAGTCTTTGGAGAAAAGGCTATGTTGTGGCATCAAAGGCCAGGGCATATCAGAGAGAAGGGATTTTGATTACTACACGATAAAGGTATGTCTAAATACTCTCTGAATTTTGACTTCTATGAACATTGTGTATATGGGAAGTATAATTGGGTAAGATTCTCCTCTGGTGCAACAAGGGCAGAGGGAATTTTACAGTTGTTGCATAGTGATATGTTTGGATTTGTGTCGGTTCCATCATTGGGAAAATATGTGTATTATGTCTCATCTATAGATGAATTCTTGAGGAATACAAGGATGTATAGGAAGAAGTCTGAAGTCTTTGACAAGTTCAAAGAGTTTAAATCTCTTTTGGAAAATCAAATAGAGAAAAGAAATAAGGTGCTAAGGACAAATAATGGTGGAGAGTTTTGTGGAAATGAATTCGAAGATTTATGTAAGAAGTGCGGTATAGTAAGGCATAAGACTACTCCATATACACCTTAGTAGAATGGAGTTGCAAAAAGGATGAACATGACGCTGATGGAAAAAGAAAGATGCATGCAAAGTGGTGTTGGGTTAGGACAAGAATTCTAGGTAGAGGCAGTAAGTACTACATGTTAGCTGGTCAATCGATCACCCTGATCAAAACTGGATGACAAGACTCCAAACGAGGCATGGACTGGAAAGAAACCCTATCTCACACATCTCAAGGTATTTTTTTGTGAGGCCTATGTTCGCGTTCCAAAGGAAAATGAGAGTAAGCTAGATAAAAAGGTTGAAGCGTGTATCTTTATTGGGTATAAAGATGGTTTGAAAGGTTATAAGCTTTGGAACCCAGAAACTAAGAAGGTAG
>ML787392.1:156619-205910 GCA_009831015.1 Picea engelmannii | reverse complement strand
TTTAATTATGTCGGCTTTAGGCCATTATTTGTAATTATACCTCCTAGTCTCCTATATATACCAAGGAGACATTTTCATTTTGAATCATCTTGTACTTGAACATTTTAAGTGGGGTAAAAGGAGGTTGCCTCCTCGAAGAGGCTTATTATTTGAAATTATCTCAGTTTCAAGGCGTTGAGTACTTTTCCTGAGGTTTTTCCATGCTATATTGATGTTTGGTTCTTAACATAGTGTATAGTCGAGATGTGGTATTTAGATAAATCAAAGATCTTGTCAAACAAGAAGAACCAAAGAAAATCGAGTTTGAGTTGAAGGATGATGAATCAAACTCTACAAAAAAATAGGAATAATAAGAAGAAGATCCTCATACTCCAGTATCGACGAGATTAGTTTGGGAAAGAAGAAAACCATAATGGTATACTCCACCTGATTTCATTTCAAATTTTGTTTTATCTATTACTGATGATGATCCTAGAACTTTTAGGGAGACAGTGGATTCAGGGGATGGAAAACTCTAGAAAAAGGCCATGGTTGAAGAAATGACAACCTTGGATAAGAATGAGGCTTGGGATCTAGTGGAGTTGTCAATTGGAAGAAATCCCATTGGAAACAAATGGGTGTTTAAAAAGAAGTTGAATGCAAAAGGAAAAGTGGATATTTACAAAGCTCGGTTAATAGCAAAAGATTATACCTAGGTTGAGGGAATTGACTTTGGTGAGATTTTTTCTCCTGTTGCCAAAAATTCTATTAGATTTCTTTCATTTGTTGTTGTTGTGATTAATTTTGAAGTAGAATAGATGGATGTTAAGACATCATTCCTACATGGGGATTTGGAAGAATAAATCTAAATGAAGCAGTCATAAGTCTTTGTTGTGAAGGGAAAGAACGAGCTGGTATGCAAGCTGAAAAAGTCCCTATATGGGTTAAAGAAATCACCAAGAACGTGTTATCAAAATTTTGATACTTGTATGTTGGGACTTGGCTTCACAAGGAGAAAAGTGGATCGGTATGTGTATTTCAAATTAATTGGTGATCATCTTATTTATTTGGTCTTATATGTGGATGATATGTTGTTGATAGGAAATGACAAGGAGATTATCCAGAATGTGAAAACTCAGTTGTCCTCTAGATTTTACATGAAGGATCTTGGTTATGCAAATTTCATTTTGGGAATGGAAATTAAAAGAGATCGGACAAACAAGAAACTCTAGTTAAATAAGAGAAAATATGTCGAGACAATATTGCAGAGGTTTAATATGCAGGAATGTAAACTGGTCAAGGTTCCCATTCCTATAGGTGTAAAATTATCCTCGGATTAGTGTCCCAAGGCATATGAAGAGGAAGAGGACATGTCTCGTGTTCCATATGCGAGTGCAGTTGGAAGTTTGACGTATGCAATGGTCTGTACTAGACTATACATTGCACATGTAGCGAGAGTTTTGAGCATGTATATGTCAGAACCAGGGAAGGAGCATTGGACAACATTAAAGAGGGTTTTCAAACATTTACGTGGCACTGACAGTTATGGATTGTGCTACCAAGGAAGACCAGGATTGGACAGAGTATTGGACTTACATGACTTTGTGGATGCAGATTGGGCTGGAGATATTGATGCAGGATCATCTCTCCATGCAGTCAGCCAGCCAGCCAGCCACGTCAACGCGCATGCATTCAGATGCTGAAGAGAGGCACAACCTCATTTGAATTTGAATTGAATGTAATTTAATGTGCTTAGGCTAATGAGCCATGAAAGCTGTGCCTTTGAGCAGGCGTTAGATATGATCGGCTTTAATGCTAGATCGACTGAGATCTAGATCCATACGCTGGACTAGACAACCATTGATTGTGATTGAATAGGGTAGGTGAACCCGGAGGAATGAGCCCTCAGGTAAAAGAGATTTATAGATCTCATTTTGAGTAGTAGAGAAGAGCTAGAGAATAGGATGGTTGTATGAGAGAGCCAGAGAGAGCTTGAGGAACACCATTGTAAAATACAGGCATTTGCCATTGTTAATATAAGATAGCAGTTTTTCCTGCATTATTCTGTCTTATATGCATGTCTGTGTGTGTGCCATATATATACTGTGAATGTATACTGTAGTTGTGCATTCTGCAGGAGTTCATTTGATTCAGGTTGGAGGTCTTTGAGGCTTCATACCAGGAGGGTGTGATAGAACGCTGAGGGTTCTGAGAGCCGGTGCACTGAGGATGCACTTCTGAACTCTGAGGAGTCAGACAAAGACGTGCTGAGGCACAGGATTGAAGTCAACAACTCAAGAGGAAGACCTCAAGGTTGCTGAATACCTTGGAGGTAAGGCTGTGTAGCTGGAACACAGTTGCAGACAGAACTTTGATGTAAGTTCTGTGGAGCTCTGCCAGGTGGGCATTGAGCGTAAGCACGAGGTGCTGAAGGAATAACTCTGCTGAGAGTTTGAAGATAGAAGTTAGAAACTCTGAGGAGTTCTGAGAAGCTCTGCCAGGAGGGCATTGAGTGTGTGTGTGCAAGGAGCGCACAGAGGAAGGAACTCTGCTGTGAGTTCAGAAGACCAGAATCACTAAGGATTCTGAGAAGCTCTGCCAGGAGGGCATTGAGCGTGTGTATAGTGGTGCACAGGAGAAGATACTCCGCCAGGAGGGCGTCGAGAAAGTGTGCAGGCAGGCATAGAAGGAGAAGAGAATTATTTGAGTTCTAGAGCTGAAGGAAGAGTCCAAGGAAGGATCTTCACTGGGTTGCTGAACACCCAGAGAGAGAGACTCAGTAGGAGGTTGCCTGAGCTACAGAGATCCAGGAAGGCATTGTATTCTCCATCTGTGGGAGGAGAAAGACAAAATCCCTTAAGGGATCTGAGTGTTTGTGAAAGCTTAGAAGGGATAGCACGCTGTGTGCATGAGAAGACTCTGTAGGAGCACAGACGTCAGAATCCTTTAAGGATTCGAAAGGAACAAGCTCAGAAGGAACAACGCTTTTACATGCATCGGCGAGGCTCAAAGATTGTAAAACTCGCAGAGGAAAAGAGCGCAAAGGTCGAAGCCTTTGAGAATGTGAATTTCTTCCAAGCCTGGGAAGAAAGCACAACAGCTTAGGAGGAGCAACGACAACCGTCAGATCGGCTTGAAGAAGAGATCTGGACCATTAAGAAGTTCGCGTCCAGAGGGAGCTCGGGAAGGGCATAGAGCGAGGACACCAACAGCCGTCGGATCTCACTCAGAAATCCCGACAGTCGTTGGATCGGGAGAAGCTGTGCAGAGGTTACACATAGGAGCAAGAGCGCAGGAAGCTCAGGAGGAGTAGCGTCAGTGTTAGATCGATCGATAGAATCTGGGCCGTTAGTTTTCAAGACCAAGCAGCAGTCGGAGGAGAGCGCACAAGGAGAACATATCTGGGCCGTCAGATCTGGGGCAGATACCCGATAGCCGTCAGATCTGTAGGAAGTTGCACGAAGGTTAAACCTTCATGAACAGCAGGGGAGAAGTCCCGAGAAGATCGGAGCCATCCGTTGGCAGCGGATGCGTGTCACGAGATTTCCCACATCGGGAACTCAGGCACCGGAGGTTGGAAGATGAAGTCATTTGACTTCACGAGTGGCGAGGAGGCAAGAGCTCCATGTGTGGGGCCTAGCTGACTTCATCTCAGGATATCGACACTCGAGAATGGTGTGGGACCACAGGAGTCGGTAGGTGGACAAGTGGCACCTCGCATCTTGGAAGCTCGTGAGTGGAAGAGTCGAGGATTGGGTGTTAAAGGTCACGAGGTGCGAGGACGCGAGGTGGCAAAGTAGAGAGGAGATCTGGATCGTCCAATTGAGAGGACGCATGGCAGAGATTGACAGATCTCGCGAACTCGGGGGGGGGTTCGCAGGTTGAAGGCCCAAGCGTTGGGTGTCCTAAGTCGCGAAGATGCGAGGAGAGAGAAGAAGATAGCCGTGGATCTGAATCGCGGGAGGACCATTAGATCCGCACGTGGGATCGTGCATCAGAGCCTCGGGAGAAAAGGCTCGATAGTTTGACCACAGGGATTGCGAGGTCGCAAGGAGCGAGATTCCGACCGTTGGAGGACAGGTGGCCATAACAAAGTGGCGAAGTGAAATACAGGTGGCACGAAGACCTCGGGATCTCGCCGCGAGAAGCTCCAAAGCATTGGTGTTAGGATTCACGAGTTGCAAAGGTCCAAAGTCTCGACGAGACAAAGGACCGTTGAAAGGTCAACTCTCGGCACCTCGGCACTTCAGCACATCGGGTGTCGAGAGTTGGAAAATCAAGAGCTTGGTATAGCGAGTTGCGAGGTCGCGAGGGAGGTAAGGCCACGGTCGTGGAGGCGTGGTCATATGCGACTGGAGCTAAGCTCAGGAGGGCTCGCATGTGAAAGGAACTCATCGCAAATCGGGGATTCGAGAGGACTGTGACTCTCGACAACGGGAACCACGAAACCCCGATACTTGAGTCGGGGATAACCTCGGTAAAGTGCAGAAGGCCGAGGGGTGGAAATAAAAACCTGTGGAACGGGTATTGCACAGTGGTTCCACTCAGGAATCTAAACTGCCGCTTCGGCTCAACAGAAGGGGAATTTAATCGATCCTGTGAGCAGGAGGTCAGGAAAAGAGACCTTGCGAGGTGAGAGAGGGACCTCTCTGCGTCAAGTGGTATCAGAGCTGATATCTCGTCTGTATATTTCAGGCGAGGAGGAGAATGAGGAACTGAAGCACTCTGATACACATCAAGTGGTATCAGAGCGGGAATCTGTTTGTATATTGCAGACAGAGGAGCAGAAGAAGACAGAGTTGCTGAGGACTCTGTAATGATTGTTTGCAGATAGGCAACAATCAAGGAGACAATCATTGGGATTGTAGGATGATGAAGTTGAGCACTCAGGATTGCAGGATTGATAGCAACAGATCTGTTAGGGAGGCAGATAGACACAACAAGATGGCTACTGAACGCCATAAGCATGCTGAACGGAAGAGGCCAGAGCTGATGAGTGAAACAAAAATGGATAAAGAGCTCGCTGACATAAAGCGAGAGATGGAGGAGCTCGAAATGAAGATGCAGCAGAATAAAAAGCCAAGATGGGTGTATGAATGGCCCATGAAGACGCCAAAAGTGAAATGGCCAGTCAGGGAGATGATGGTCAAAAGACAACAGAGGCTGTTAAGGAAATGGCTGAGGTATGCTGAAAACCTCAGGCCCATAGAAGAGGAGAAATTGGTTCAGGTATGCGAACTGGAGACTGGGGCAAGTCTCACCAATTTGAATTCAGAGATGAGATCAATTGATGATATCAAGGACTGCCATGAAGGCAGAGCAGAAGAAATTCCAGATTTCCAAGAGGGCAACAAGTTGAGATCAACTGAGGGTCTCATGGGATGTCAGAAGGACAACGAAGGAATTTCGCATTGCCAGGAGGGCAATGATTAGAGATCACTGCGGGATCTCATAGACTACTAGGAGGGCAGTGGAAGGTTTCCAAATGGCCAGGTGGGCAAGGGAACAGAGATGCGATTGGTGGAAGGTCTCACGGATTGTCATAAGGACAGCCAGGAAATTTTACATTGCCAGTTGAGCAATGATAAGAGATCGCTGAGGGATCTCGAAGACTGCTAGGGAGGTAGTGGAAGCATCGAAGACTGCCAGGGAGGCAACGGAAGCATCAAAGACTGCCAGGGAGGCAGCGAAAGCGTATTGAACTGCCAGGTGAGAAGAGATGAGAATTTGGGACCATATGAAGGTCTCATGGACTTGGAGGAGAGTTTACTTCAGCAAGGAGTGCCGATGAAGATGGGATCGGTTGATCTCATGGTCTGCCAGGGAAGTAGCAGCGGAAGCATCCCATATTGCCAGGTGGGCAGGGATGAGCAGATGAGACTATCTGTGGGTCTCAAAAACTCAGAAGTGAGTTGGAATCAGCCAGAGGAGCTGACAGAGCAGATGAGCTCGCAAGGAGATCAACAAATGCAACTGACAAAGGAGGATTTGAGCCATGTGATGATTGGGGGAATTTCAATATTCCTACCATGTGCCCAAGAGGAGGCAGAAAGTTGTATTGCAGGTGCAGCAACAGCAGAAGAACAGTCACAACTGATGATTACTGTCGAGGAGGAATTGGAGCAGACTTTGAAATCTTCCCAAGCAGAAATGAAAGAAGAAAGTGAGCATTCCGAGGAATGTCTCAACGCATTCAACGTTGAAGATGAAAAGACTGCAACAGGGCAATTTGCAGCAGAAGATGGAGAAGGCGAGCATTCTGAGGAATGGCTCATTACTTTCAGCCAGGAAGCTGAGAGAGTTGCAGCACTGAAGCTGACAGCAGAAGCAGAAGCAGAAGCGAAAGAAGAAGATGAGCATCCTGAGGGATGGCTCATTAGTTTCAGCTAGGGGGCTGAAGAGAAAGAAGTTGTAGCACTGAAGCTAGCAGTAAAGGAAACCAAGCAGGCAGGTAAAGTTATCACTCCATGGGAGATGGAGTTGAAGATGTTGGAGGATTGGTTGAACAATCTAGGGCCAACAAGAGAACTGACAAAATTTGAGCTGTCAGAGAAGAGGATGACTGAGCAGCAGGTCAGCCAAGAAGAGACTGCAGAGCTGAAGTCTGCAACAAAGTGGCAACTTGAAGCCACAGATGAAGAAGAAGATGAAGAAGATGGCATGGGAGATCATAATGATCTGCCCAATGACCAAAAATTTTTGCAGCTGGGGAGACTGCAACAACAGGACCAGTCACTGGAGCATCTGAATGAAGTGATAGAGGAGATCATAAGGCTGATGGGAGAGTCAGCAGACACTGCCAACAGGGACAAGCTGGACAGAGAGGCAACAACAACAGCAACAAAGTGGAGCGGATGACAAGCTCCAAAGACTGATTTGGGATCCAGGAGGATTTCCAACCCCTTACAGAGGAAGCACATGAGCAGGAGCTCATGAATTTTATAGCTAAGGAGTATGATGCAGGAGCATCTCTCCATGCAGTCAACCAGCCAGCCACCCATGTCAGCGCGCATGCATTCAGATGCTGAAGAGAGGCGCGACCTCATTTGAATTTGAATTGAATGTAATTTAATGTGCTTAGGCTGGTGAGCCATGAAATCCATGCCTTTAAGCAGGCGTTAGATAGGATCGACTTTAATGCTAGATCGACTGAGATCTAGATCCATACGCTGGACTAGACAACCATTGATTGTGATTGAATAGGGTAGGTGACCCTAGAGGAATGAGCGCTCAGGTAAAAGAGATTTCTAAATCTCATTTTGAGTAGTAGAGAAGAGCTAGAGAATAGGATGGTTGTATGAGAGAGCCAGAGAGAGCTCGAGGAACACCATTGTAAAATAAAGGCATTTGCCATTGTTAATATAACAGAGCAGTTTTTCCTGCATTATTCTGTCTTATATGCATGTCTCTGTGTGTTCCATATATATACTATGAATGTATACTGTAGTTGTGCATTCTGCAGGAGTTCATTTGATTCAGGTTGGAGGTATTTGAGGCTTCATACCAGGAGGGTGTGACAGAACGCTGAGGGTTCTGAGAGCCAGTGCACTGAGGATGCACTTCTGAACTCTGAGGAGTCAGACAAAGACGTGCTGAGGCACAGGACTGAAGTCAACAACTAAAGAGGAAGACCTCAAGGTTGCTGAATACCTTGGAGGCAAGGCTGTGTAGCTGGAACACAGTTGCAGACAAAACTTTAATGTAAGTTCTGTGGAGCTCTGCCAGGTGGGCATTGAGCGTAAGCACGAGGTGCTGAAGGAAGAAATCTGTTGAGAGTTTGAAGATAGAAGTCAGAAACTCTGAGGAGTTCTGAGAAGCTCTGCCAGGAGGGCATTGAGTGTGTGTGTGCAAGGAGCGCACAGAGGAAGGAACTCTGCCATGAGTTCAGAAGACCAGAATCACTGAGGATTCTGAGAAGCTCTACTAGGAGGGCATTGAGCATGTGTACAGTGGTGCACAGGAGAAGATACTCCGCCAGGAGGGCATCGAGAAAGTGTGTAGGGAGGCACAGAAGGAGAAGAGAATTATTTGAGTTCTAGAGCTGAAGGAAGAGTCCAAGGAAGGATCTTCATTGGGTTGCTGAACACCCAGAGAGAGAGACTCAGCAAGAGGTTGCCTGAGCAATAGAGAGCCAGGAAGGCATTGTATTCTCCATCTGTGGGAGGAGAAAGACAAAATCCCTTAAGGGATCTGAGTGTTTGTGAAAGCTTAGAAGGGATAGCGCGCTGTGTGCATGAGAAGACTCTGCAGGAGCGCAAACGTCGGAATCCTTTAAGGATTCGAAAGGAACAAGCTCAGAAGGAACAACGCTTTTACATGCATCGGCGAGGCTCAAAGATTGTAAAACTCGCAGAGGAAAAGAGCGTAAAGGTCGAAGCCTTTGAGAACGTGAATTTATTCCAATCCCGGGAAGAAAGCACAACAGCTTAGGAGGAGCGACGACAACCGTTAGATCGGCCTGAAGAAGAGATCTGGACCGTTGAGAAGTTCGTGTCCAGAGGGAGCTCAGGAAGGGAACAGAGCGAGGACACTGATAGCTGTCGGATCTCACTCGGAAATCCCGACAGCCGTTGGATCAGGAGAAGCTGTACAGAGGTTACGCATAGGAGCAGGAGCGCAGGAAGCTCAGGAGGAGTAACGTCAATGTCGGATCAGCTGATAGAATTTGGGCCATTAGTTTTCAAGACCAAGAAGCAGCCGGAGGAGAGCGCACAAGGAGAACAGATTTGGGCCGTCAGATCTGGGGTAGATACCCGATAGCCGTCGGATCTACAGGAATTTGTACGAAGGTTAAGCCTTCGTGAACAACAGGGGAGAAGTCCCGAGATGATCGGAGCCGTCCGTTGGCAACGGACGCGTTTCACGAGATTTCCCACATCGGGAACTCGGGCACCAGAGGTTGGAAGAGGAAGTCATTCGACTTCACGAGTGGCGAGGAGGCGAGAGCTCCATTTGTGGGGCCTAGCTGACGTCATCTCGGGATGTCGACACTCGAGAACGGTGTGGGACCACAGGAGTCGGCAGGTGGACAAGTGGCACCTCGCATCTCGGAAGCTCGTGAGTGGAAGAGTCGAGGATTGGGTGTTAAAGGTCGTGAGGTGCGAGGATGCGAGGTGACAAATTAGCGAGGAGATCTGGATCATCCAATTGAGAGGACGCGTGGCAGAGATCGAGAGATCTCTCGAACTCGAGGGGGGGGTTCGCAGGTTGAAGGCCCAAGCGTTGGGTGTCCCAAGTCGCGAAGATGCGAGGAGCGAGAAGAAGATAGCCGTGGATCTAAATCGTGGGAGGACCGTTAGATCCGCACATGGGATCGTGCATCGGAGCCTCGGGAGAAAAGGCTCGATATTTTGACCACAGGGATTGAGAGGTTGCGAGAAGCGAGATTCCGACCGTTGGAGGGCAGGTGGCCATAACAAAGTGGTGAAGTGAAATACAAGTGGCACGAAGACCTTGGGATCTCGTCGCGAGAAGCTCCAAAGAATTGGTGTTAGGATTCTCGAGTTGCGAAGGTCCGAAGTCTCGACGAGACAAAGGACCGTTGAAAGGTCAACTCTCGACACCTCGGCACTTCGACACATCGGGTGTCGAGAGTTGGAAAATCAAGAGCTTGGTATAGCGAGTTGCGAGGTTGCGAGGGAGGTAAGGCCACAATCGCGGAGGCGTGGTCATATGCGACTGGAGCTAAGCTCAGGAGGGCTCGCGCGTGAAAGGAACTCATCACAAATCGGGGATTCGAGAGGACTGTGACTCTCGACAGCGGGAACCGCGAAACCCCGAACCCCGATACTTGAGTCGGGGATAACCTCGGTAAAGTGCAGAAGGCCGAGGGGTGGAAATAAGAACCTGTGGAATGGGTATTGCACAGTGGTTCCACTCAGGAATCTAAAGAGCTGCTTCGGCTCAACAGAAGGGGAATTTAATCGATCCTGTGAGCAGGAGGTTAGGAAAAGAGACCCTGCGGGGTGAGATAGGGACCTCTCTGCATCAGATATGGATGATAGAATATGTACAAGCGGGTATGTGTTTAACCTGTTTGGAGGAGTAATCAGTTGGATGTGTTTAGGTATTGGGTTGGTACAACTAGTTGTAAGGATAGATTGTGACAGTCATAGTGCAATATTCCTGGCAAAGAACTCGACTTATGATTTAAAGACAAAGCACATTGATATTCAGTATCACTTTTTGAGAGACATGGTTAAAGACAAGAAGGTGTTGCTGATGAAGGTGGACACTTTAGAGAATGTTACAGATTCATTAACAAAATCTGTGAGCACCGATAAGTTATCTTGGTGTAGAGGATTTACAAGCATTGTTGCCCTAGATTGTTGATTATGTAATCATGTAACCCCATATATGCAAATAAAACAACAAGTGGGAGAATGTTGGGTATGTGTTATATTATTTTCAAAATAGATCCCATGTATTGTACACTTATATTGTACCATGGTTTTTGCTGATGCTTTTCTGATTCTTGGTTATGGAATTAAGGTTGTTGACTAATCTGGGTCAATGGATTAGGGGTTTGGATGCCACAATATCCTATATGTATATTGTATTGTAAACAATGAATATGATGAATATAATATTAGAGGTGTGGCTCTAAATAGGTCGTTGGTTTTCTTGGTTTGGGTTTATAGGGTAAAAATATATGTGTAATGTGTATGTGTCTGCCATTGTATCTTTTCTGTTTTATTAAGAATTTGTTTGAAGTAATTAATTTTACAAGGTTAAAATCTACATAATATTCTTCAATTGAGCCAATCCAGGTTCCCAAACTAGAAAATTAAAAGTGACATGTTCTTCTTTAATAGAGTATATTCCCCCTTCTCTTGCGACGTTTTCCAAAGGATTGTTGTTATAGTAATCTAGCCTACCTTAGAATACAAATTCCTTAAAGGGAATGGGTTCATCAAAAAATTTAGGTTCTGGCTTTGCTTACTCATCAATTAATTTATTCATCTTCATATGTTCTACAAGAGAAGGAATGATTTCCGCCTAAGCTACATAATCAAACTCGATTTTTACTACTATGGAACTAGATTTAATGACTTTCATGTGGTTTTCTTGGGATCCAAACTTCACCCTCGGACCTTCTCCTTCTACTAATTTTCCTACAAGGGAGTTAATGGTTTGAATTGTTCTTACTACGCCTTGAAATCATCCCCTCAAGTCTCTAGTTCAATTCATGCATTCTATATGACCTAAATCTAAATATAGAATACTGTGTATGAGATCTAACCACTACAAGGAGAACACCTTATTGCGGAGGTTTTTACAAAACTTCCCAGAAAAAATTATCCCTTAGCTATTTATAGTGGATGTTGTTAGTGGAGGCAAGAAACCAAAGGTTTTTACAAAGGATTTTTTTTGGTGCACCTTTAAGGTATATATGCATCAGTGTGTCAATGTTTGAAAGCACCACTATACTTTATAATAAAAAATACATACACCGAATAAATCACACCGATGCTATTGATTATTATGGATCAATGCATCTCATTGTCATCAGGCGCACCGTGGTAGGGTAAATAAAAAAAAAATCCATATCGATTTTCATTGTTACAATGCATCCTGTGCTTCCGAACTCTCAAGTAAGCATTTATGCTCACCTTCCTTCCTATGACACCTTGTTTCTGGTGCTCTACACTGACTTTGATAGCTCCATTGGTAGATTCCACACATTTCCAAATTTTGGAAATTACCATGAATTTTCATTGCCTTTCAACAATGCAACCATGACTCCTTGGGACATAAGAGGCCATGTAAATTATTTATTACCTTCATATTTTCATTTTCATCCGATCAAAATTTGAATTGAGCTTGAAATTTGCCATTTTTTTTCCCAATTTTGCGTGGTGCACTTGAATGCTTCGGCTCACTCTGATGTGATGCATACAGTGTTAAATTCACAGTGAGCACCACCACCGATGCATCTCCTATATATGTACACCACAGTACCCTTCAAGCAACATCACCATGATAAATTCTAAAAAGCAAATAGGTGCATCCTTCATAACGCCCTGCAATTGGCGCACAATTGGATTTGACCCGCACCAATACATTTCACTTTAATAACTGCACCACTAGCTCAATGATATATAAAATTTAACGTAGCGATGCACCCAGTTTAACCAACCACACCAAGACGTACACGAAACATAAAACACCAGTGTGCCAATGTTCAAAATCACCACTATACTTTATAATAAAAAATACACCCATCGAATAAGTCGCACCGGTGCCACTGAACGGTACGCACCAATGCGCCTCACTGTCATTAGGCACGCCGCCATAGGGTAAGTAAAAAAAAAACTACCAAACCTATTTTAATTTCTATAGTGCATCTCGTGCTTCCAAACTCTCAAGCAAGCACTAGTGCTCACCGTCCTTCCCAACATGACCTATTTTCGCTACATTGACGTGGATAGCTCCATTTTTAGATTCCATACATTTCCAAATTTTGGAAATTACCATGGATTTTAATTTCTTCTCAACGCTGAAACCATGCCTCCTCAGGACATAAGAGGCCATGTAAATTGTTTATTACATTTCTATTTGCATTTTCATCCAATGAAAATTTGAATTTAGCTTGAAATTTGGTATTTTTCATTTTTTTTTTCCAATTTCATGCAATGTGCCTGAACGCTTCGGCTCGCCCTGTCATGTTGTGTATTATGATGAATTTGTAGTGAACACTACCACTAGTGCATCACACATATATGTATACACTGATACCATTCAATTAAGAGCACCATGATAAATTGTAGAAACAAAGCGGTGTGTCCCTCAGAACGCCTTGAAACTGACGCACAATTGGCTTCTACTCGCATCAATACACTTCAATTAACTAACGACACTGCTAACATAACGACTTATAAAATTCAATGCAACAGTGAAACCATTTTAAGCCAATGCACCAGTATTGTATAGAGAAATGCATCGAGACATATATTGCCAAAATTTTCATAGCGGTGCGTCTCATTGGATGCCTCGTTCCCAGTGCTATATATTTTACAACACATTGTGGTACAAAATATTGGTGCTCCACTATCACGGTGGGACCGATGCATTAATAGTAACACATTGCATCACTTCAGCTGTGATACTGAAGTTTATCTTAGCGGTGTCCATTAGTCCAACAAACACATCGGTGTTGTAAATCCAACGACACTGGTGAATTTGTAATAACCAATTAGAGCAATGCAACTTAGTAGGCACACTACTGCAATCCATGGCAGTGCGTCAATAGTCGTGGTGCACCGGTGCACAAATGTTAAACATACACACCGTGACATGTTTTGAAAAATAAACAATGTGGTTCGTGTTCTGTAAGGCTCGTTAGCGATGTGTTAGTAATACAATGCACTGATAGACAACATGTTGGTGCTCTAGTAGACATGGCACACCAGTAATTTTGGTTTAACAAAGGGCATCGTGAATTTGCATGCCATAAATTTTAGCGTTGTAGTGTGTCTTCGTTAATGAAATGAGCTAGTGTTGTTAAAAGCATTGAACCGACGTAGATAAAATCACTGAGCCAGTGTGGAGAATCCTATGGGATGCACCACTGTCCGATGATATTGTTTTGAGATAGCGCACCATCCTTGAGATTGCATGTTATATTTGCAGTGCACTGATTTCTTTTTAATATGTTTTTGCAAAAACTATTAATTCCGGAATTTTTTAAATACATGTCATATATATATATATATATATTTGTTTTATAATTTCAATTTATTTTATCTGTATATATGTGTCTAACAATATTTGTATGTGAATCAAAGACCACGACGATGAGAGGAGGAGGAGGAGGAGGAGGAGGAGGAGTGGCAATAGGTCGAGACACACAATTGTGCGTGAGTGTGAGTTGTTCCCTCACCCTCTTTCACAACAAACATAGGACCTTTTGATGGATATTTTTCTCCTGAAATTTTATCAGGAGGGTACATCCCTTAGGGGGGACTCTTCATTGTTATAACAGTTGATCCGTCATCAGAATCATGCAAGACAAGTGTTTAGGGTTGGTCCTAATATGTGGTATCATCCCATGGAGGAGGATGCCTATTTCAACACTAGGTTGTCTAGGAGGAGGGAGTATTTGCCCCATTTTCTTGCGCTACCGCTCGATGTTATAGGAGAGACCCAACTGACATATGTGAAAAGATATGTCAGTCCACATGTTCATTTGACTTCAGAATTCTAGGTTCATGGTGGTCAGTTGCAGATAGGTTCATTTCAGAGACAAGATGTTAGGTGCCTGTGTCTTATGCTCTCATCACTATCACAGTATAACTCTAATGGGAAGCACATTAGTTGCTCTATGTTGTATTATGCAAATATTTCATTGCAGGTGCCCTGTTTGATTAGGTGGGTGCATTTTTTTTTGAGATAGTTTTGTCCTGCATTAGATCACTGCCACTCTGTTTTGTCTGGGATGATATTCTTCCCATTCACATTTGAGCTGTATACACTATTTTTTGAGAGGGTTCATGTCACCCGACTAGAAGTACCATGTTTTCTTGCTAGGCCTATGTTTGATGCACGTATGCACATGTGGGAATAGTTGATGCCTAAGAGGGGCC
The DNA here is from genome assembly GCA_009831015.1 of Picea engelmannii. NCBI lineage: Eukaryota > Viridiplantae > Streptophyta > Pinopsida > Pinales > Pinaceae > Picea > Picea engelmannii. Next base: position 191,346 of record ML787392.1, on the reverse strand, counting down.
AATCCGAGTTTACCATTACTTCGGTGGGTAGGGAGTTATTTGATTTATTGTTTAGCGTGGATGATCCTATATTCAATATTGTAGAGTACCTGTACGTGGGGATGGATTGGAGAGCATGTACAAACATCCAATTTACAACAGAGAAGCCAACAAATGAAAGAGGTAGTATTATCGTTATGTTTTGATCAATCTATTTGCATATTTTTATGTCTTATTTATTGCATATGTAATTTATTGTAACATTTTTTTCAATTATCTTATTATTATTATCTATTGTTTTGCAGACATTGACACATATGTTGGGGATGTGCCTCCCCAACGTGAGGATGAGGTGATGGAGGAGGTAGAGGACCAACCTCCACTAGTACAGAGACCCCACATGCCATGTAGGCCGGATATGAGAGTCTGACTAGAGGTGGAGGATGAGCTATGTCATGTAATGACTAGTCATGGAGTGGTACCCACACCCATTAGAGACATATTACGAGTAGAGGATCTCTCTAATACATTGAGGCGTTTGCCTCATGACATGGCAATGCTGATGTGTCATAATGTTGGTGCCTTCAACCTCATCGATACGTTGAGGAGTGGTGCTCATGATCCCACTACATCTAGCTCATCAACAAATCCATCCACATCTTGTACTCCACCACATGGTCCTCCTCCTCCTCCCCATTCTCCTTCACATGAGTCAGCTGCAACATCTATCGATTCTCTTGCTTCCCCTTCACATGTGTATACACCTGTATCCACTTTTGATCCTCCTCCTCCTCCTCCTCATGTTTCCCTTGCATATCTGTCTGAACTTCCATCCACGCCCGATCCTTCTCCTCCTCCTGCTTCTCCTCCACACGCGTCACCATATTATATTGATCCTAACCCTCCTCCTTCACTTCTGTCACCATCCATCGATCATTGTCTTTCTCCTAGTGCACATGTGTCATCATCCACTAATCCCCCTCTTCCTCCTCTTCATCCACACGTGTTACAAGGTTTTGATGCTTTGGACACTATGTTCACATTGATGCACATCTTCGTGATATTGATATAGAGACACTTGATAGTGCACTTTTCCCGACATTTATTTCTAAGATAGTTTTTCTTGATATAGGCTCTACCTATGGTAGCAAATACACAGATGCACCTGACTCTGGTGGTGGACTTAGCTAGTAGTGGTGCAGATTGAAATTTATATTGATTGTTTTATATTTGACTCAAGATCTATATATGACATGTTTATTGCAGTTTTTGTTGAGATATATGTTTGACATGTATATTCATATGTATATTGCTCATGTATATTTTGTTTTTCATATAATGTTGTGGTTGTTGTTTGATTAATAAAATGTATTATGAGTATGCTAATGATGAACATTGTTAATGATTTCTTCGTTTTTAAGTGAAATTTGATATGTATCACTCATTTAAATTTACAATTGCCATATAATGTTTAACTTTACTTTTATGAAAGTGTTTAATATGGATTGTGATTGCAAAATGTTATAACCATTAATGTCATATAATGTTTAACTATTGTTCAAGGTGAATTGCTTATTGTCCAACAAGATACAATATGTTGATTAAACATGTTTAGAAAGAAAAATACTTAAATATGATGAATGAAATGATTGTGACTTGAATATTTATTTATTTTTCATATATTATAATAATAAAATTATAACACAATTATTCACTAATAATAATGATGATGATGTAATAATAATGTTATTTTTAAAATTTTTATTATTCAAAAATTACAAGACAAAATTAGAATATATTTGTTTACTAAAATCACATTTATTTTATTTTAGTAATATTTAATTTTTCAAAAAGATTTTATTAATTTATATTATCCAACTATTATAATATATGAAATTTATTCTATTCAATTTAAAATAACAAACATAGAGAATAATAATACATTTTGATCTATACACTTTCGATGAAATGGTTTCACAAATTTTTACTCTAATACAAACTTTATGAATCTTCTATTAAAAAATGATATCACCCAACATTTTATAATTAGTATTTTAAGAATTAGTAAAATTGACAAAGGTTTCTATACTTTTAGATAAGTATGGATTATTAAAAATTTCCTTAATTTTGACCAGGCTCTAGAAGAAGACTCTTTTAGAATTTCCATGTCCTTCCTATATTGACATTTATTTCAAGGAGAATGCAAAAAGAATGATTAATATAAGTTTATATGATTATAAAACTAAAGGATGGAGTGGAATAGGTAAAGACCACGAGAGTTGCACTAGTTAAGGTGGGGAGTGCCATCAAAGACTCAACATTAAGGTGGTTTATGAGCCTAAGAGATCACACTAACTTATGTTGGGATGGTATGAAGGAAACCTTCCTCTAGAAATATCAAAATTATTGCAAACCTAGAGATGCTAGGAATGACATATTTAAAATGCAACAGTTTGAGGAGGAAAGTTTAGAAGATTACATAGAAAGGTTCCTATATAATTATCAGAAGACAAAACAATTTGCCTTAGACACAACCAAAGTTAGGACCATCTTCCTGAAGGGTATAAGGGATGACTGTATTGAGGTACTAAACCTCATGAGTTCTGGGGATGTATATCAAAATCCATTTTTAGACATTGCGGAGTATTGTAAAAGGTACTCTCACAGCCAATCCAAAACATGAAGAAGTTTAAGGGATCCTATAGGAAGAACTACCAAACCTGGTCCAGGAGGTGTTACAAGGATAGAATTAGGGAATCTGCTAGAAAAATTCAAAACAAACATCCTAAACACAATCAACACCCAGTTAGACACCATGGAGATAAAAAGGAAACAACAAGAAGAAAATGCTACTTTAGCAATTTTCTGTCCTTGGTGTAGGAAGAGACATCCTGAAAAAGAATGTCCTATTAATTTCATTGAAATTTGTGGGCTTTGTACAAAATATCACCCTACCAATGAGTGCCCTTCCTTATCTAGAATCAAATCCATTTTCAAAGTGGGGGGGGAGAACCTCAGGAAACATCATATCCCCTAAGAGAGCATGGAGACAATCCTAATATGTTTTACGATCCTACCACACAATAATCACAACCACAATGGATTCCTCCAATGCCTTACTCTCAATGGACACATCAACAATCACAAGTCCAACCTTGGCAACAAGGATGGATGGGTCCTGCATATGGGAATGTTCCTTTTCAACCACCAAATTTTCATACTTACCCACAATATCCTTCAAATATCTCTCAGCTGTTACCAAGGTTTAATCCACCGGCTTTACCTCCACCTTCCCAGTTGCAACAACAAATCACCTTGCCTTTGAACCCAAATCAACAACAACAAATGCAAGTTGCACCTAATCCAAACCCCCCTCGGCCTACCCCTATTCTTGCACAACCCATCCTTAATCCGAACAATAGACCTACTCAACCTGTACAGAATCTTGAAGTACAAACTTTCCCAACTTATGTAATAAATCCTACTTCACTAAATGAAATTCAATTGAGATATGGGAAAGTCTTGAATAAGCCAAATTCTAGAGTGGTTATTAGAGAAGAAGAAAAAATAGATGACCAACCCAATGAAGAAGAAGACATCCCTGTACAAGAGGAAATTCCTCCTCAACCATCAAAAATACCTCAGGAAACTAATCCTCCACCCTATCCAGAAAGGTTACTTGTGAAGAAACCTAAGGTACCTCTAGGACATGACTTAGAAGATAAACTAAGGAATATATGTGTAAATATTCCCCTACTCCAAGCCATCAAATATATTCCTTTCTATGCTAAAATTATAAGGGATCTTTGCATCAAAAAGCATGGACGGAAGAGGAAGGAACCTCCTGTGATACAAGTGGTTGGACAACTATTAGAATTTATGTCAGAAATGCCATCCAAGTATAATGATCCAAAAAGCCCAGTGGTGACTATAGAAATTAATGGTATTTATTTGTCAAATACACTTATTGATCTTGGAGCAACAATAAATGTTATGACTGTTGACACGACGCGTACACTGCAACTAAGTCATTTAAGGCCAACACATGCCTTGTTGGAATTGGCAGAGAAATCAGTCATCAACCCAACAAAAAGCCTAGATGATGTAACAGTTACCTTAGCTTCTTGGGAGTATCCTTTGGACTTATTGGTAATTATTTCAAAATCTTCCAAACTTGGACATCCAATTATGCTTGATCGACCTTGGTTGGCCACTGCTGATGCATTTATTAGTTGTCGGTCTGGGGAGATGACAATTTCTAGTGGGACCCACAGTCAGAAACTTGTTCTCTTTCCTCCTGCCCAACCAACCATTGAAGTTCCTTTATGGTTGGAAAATCCCTATGGGGAGGAGAACTGTGTTCAACTCCCGTTAACACTTGAACAAGTAAAGGGAGTTCGAGAACAAACTGAAGAACATATTTTAAGCCTATTTCTAGGCAATACATAATGCATTGAGTATCCTCAATATTTTCCAGAATTTACACATATTTTCAGTCCTGAATTTCAGGAGGTTTGGCATCCCTCCACTTCTACATTATTTAATATATCAACAATAAGTGGAGAAGAAGAATCAGCTGTTCAAACTATTAAAATCAGCCCTAGAAAATCCCTGTATATAAATTCTATATTGAAATCAGATCAACAACAAAAATTGATCCAAATGATTGAAGGACAGTCCGATGCTTTTGCATGGGATTACTTCGATATGAAAGGAATTCACCTTGATACCCGTATAAACCATATTTACACCAATGATCAAATCAAACCTATTAGGCAGCCCGAAAGAAGAATGAACCTAGCCTTAAAAGACATAGTGAAAGAAGAGCTCCAAAAAATCCTATATGTCAATTTTATTTACTCGATTTCGGATAGCAAGTGGGTATCTCCATTAGTTATTGTCCCTAAGAAGAATGGAAAATGGAGAATTTGTGTGAACTTCAAGGAGCTGAACAAGGTTACCTATAAAGATTATTTTCCTTTTCCTTTCATAGACCAAGTGTTGGACACCTTGTCTGGGAAGAGGTACTTTTCTTTCTTAGATGGGTTTAGTGGGTATAACCAGATCCAAATTGCCCCTGAAGATTAGGATAAAACCACATTTAATTTCCCATGGGGTACTTATGCTTATAGGGTTCTTCCCTTTGGTTTGTGCAATACCCCTGCCACCTTTCAGAGGGCTATCCTAGCTATTTTTTCTGATTTAACCCATGATTGTGTAGAAGTCTATATGGACAAATTCACAGTATATGGGGATGATTTCCAAAAAACATTGGATAATTTGTAGAAAGTATTGATTAGGTGTAGAGAGACTAATCTTTCCCTCAACCATGAAAAATACAGAATTATGCTCACTAAAGGGATTATCTTGGGTCATCATATTTACAATACCAGAATAAGGGTAGATCTTGCTAAAATTGACATTATTCCTCAAAGCAGAATCCCTAGCTCACAAAAAGAAGTTAGAAGCTTCTTAGGGCATTCTGGATATTATAGGAGATTCATTCAAAATTTCACAAACTTGGCTGCTCCACTGTTCAAATTGTTAGCAAAAGTGGTTGAATTCCATTGGGATGAACAATGTCAGATTGCTTTTGAAATTTTAAAGAAAAATATTTCCAGTGCCCCTGTGTTAAGAGGACCAAATTGGTATCTTCCCTTTCATATCTGCAATGATGCCTCAGATACCACTTTGAGAGATGTCCTGGGACAAAGAGAAAACCAAATTCCCTATCCTATCTACTTTGTCAACAAAAATCTCTCCCCTACCGAAATAAATTATATTGTCACTGAAAATGAATTATTATCAGTAGTTCATGCCATTAATAAATTTAGACACTACATAACAAGGTATGAGGTTTTTGTACACACAGACCACTCATCCATTAGATTTTTAATGGATAAGCCTGTGAAAAATGCTAGAGTTACTAGATGGCTGCTACTATTGCAAGAATTCAATATTACTATCATTGACAGACCTAGCAAAGATAACCTTGTTGCTGATTTCCTATTTAAATTTATTCATACATGTGATAATGCACCCGTGGATGAAAATTTTCTAGATGAAATTCTGTTTGCTATTTCTACTTACATTCCTTTGTATGCAGATGTGGCTCACTATCTTGTAACAAGGAAATTACCTCAGAATTTGTCCCTTCGAGAAACACAAAAGATTATTCAACTGAGTGCAAAGTATATGTGGCATGATGACTGTCTATACCGTACAGGACCGGATTTGGTGATTAGAAGATGTGTACGGGAGGATGAGACGTATGATATCTTCAAAGCCTGCCATTATGGCCCATGTGAAGGCCATTTTGCTGATAAGAGGACAACATACAAAATAGTACAATCAGGCTACTATTGGCCAACTATTTTCGGGGATGCAAAGAAATATGTGGCCAATTGTGATGATTGTCAGAGGATGGGGAAACCAACTACAAGTGATGATATGTTTCTCCAAGCTCATGTAGTAATTGAACCCTTTGAGAAATGGGCTTTGGACTTTGTGGGACCTATCAACCACATGTATATAAGAAGAAGGTATATATTGGTATGTACATATTATGTGACTAAATGGGTAGAGGCTAAAGCTTTGTACTCTGCAAATGAACAATCTGTTGTTGATTTTCTATTTGAAGACATCTTTACTCATTTTGGTTTGCCTAGAGAAATAGTGACAAACCAAGGAACCCAATTTACCTCCAATTTGGTCAAATCCATTATTGAACAATATCAGATTAAACGTAGAAAATCCTCACCTTATCACCCCGGAGCAAATGGACAAGTGGAATCAACTAACAAGGTAATAGAAGCTATACTTACCAAGACAGTTCAGTTACACCATAAGTATTGGGTGGATCAGTTGCCTGAGGAATTATGGGATTACATAAGAACTTGGAGAAACACAACAACCCATACACCTTATGAATTAGTGTATGGGAGGCAGGTGTTGCTTCCCATATAATTCCAAGTAAAAACTTTCAGGACTGCTATGCAATTGGGAATGGATTTGGATGAAGCCCAAAAACAGAGGATACTGTAGCTAACTGAACTTGATGAAATAAGACAAGATGCGTTGCAAAGGACTACACCCATTCAAAAACAAAGGACCGAATGGCATGACAAGTACATCAAGAAGAAATTTTTTCAGCCAGGTGATTGGGCCCTTCTATATGACAGTAGGTTCAAAAATTTCAAGGGTAAATTTTCCACTCGATGGTTGGGACCCTATGAAGTAGACATAGTTTATGACAATGGTTCAGTGAAGATAAAACTATTGATGAAGATCATACCTCCTTTGTTGTAAATGGGAATAGATTGAAAGTTTATCATAAGCCTCTGTCTAAAGAGGATTTTATCAAACAAGTTCTTTAGAATTCTGAAATGCAATTGGTAAGAAAGAGGGGTTCTCCTCCCACTGAGCTACCACTGTAAGTTTTTGTTGTGTGATTTAATTTAACTTTGTACATATATGTATATAGGTGTGTGTTAGATAGTGATTTTTGATGCTACTAACAAAATCTTAAGATGATTGTGTTCTCATGTGGATAAGTAATAAGGAGGACATACGCCAGGTGTAAGTTTATTCCTTTACTAGATTACTCATGGGAAAGGAGCCTAATGGATTTTTCTATAAGTTTTCCAGACTCCTAAAAATTGAAAACACCGACGAGCATTAACTGATCCGAGCTTGAGAAAAATCCACAGGATAGTATATGGAGTTTTCTTTAAGTTTTTCAAACTCCAAAAAATTGAAAACACCGACGAGTAGTAATTGACCTGGGCTCGAGAAAAATCCATAGGACAATAGTAGTTAGGTTCTTGTTTCCAATAAAGTGGAGGTGGCAACAAAAGAAGTGGTTTGTCTGGTTCCAAAAAGGGGAGGTTTCTGCACCTCTACAAGAGGGTGTCCAGCTACAATTGCCTTCTTGTTATAGAGCTTGGAGCCCAATCATTGGATCTTTTTCCTCATTTTATGACACTTCCATTGCACTTTCAACATTCCTGTACCATTGTGTTGTTTATAAATTTTCAATATTATCATTCAAGGGAACAAATTCACATACAACATTAGTGAGTGCCAACCTCTACTTCAACTTGATCCTCAGAACATGTTTAGACACGAAGAACAAGCCTACAAGATTCCAGGTGCTTTGCCAAAGTTTCATCCTATACTAAAAGAACAATTTCTGAGTTCATCCGGTACTGGAAAAGACTCTCTGTGTTGGTCGGGTACTGAAAAGTATCTCTGTGTTGGTCCGGTACTAAACCAATTCTTTGTGTTGGTACGGTACTGGAAATTCTCTGTGCTGGTTCAATACTAAAATGATTTTTGTGTTGATCTGGTACTGAGTTTGTGATCCGGTATTGATGATGGGATTCGGGTAACATTGCTCTAGATTTGATATTGCTTTAATGGATCAAATGCATTCCAGGTAATAGAGGTATGGACTCAATGTTTATTCCTTTTTATTAAGAATCACATGAATTTTGTGTTGAACATATGGTTATTCTCATACCCCTTTGACATCTTAAGTTATTAAACCTCCATATCCTTATCTTACGCAGTTCTTCATGATTTCCCTTGTTTCAAAATCATTTATAATGTACATGAATCTCTTCATGAGGTGATCGTTCAATTTGGCATATCTTGTCAAAAATTCTCGTTTGTATGATGACAAAACTATGACTATGCCACATTCTATGAACTCATGTTATTCAAACTTATGACATCAAATGCTACCCAATGGTGAATTTTGGTCACATCACCCACATTCGTCGTAATCATTGAGGAAACCAGTAAGAATGGGATGTGACGCTATTTTTGGGTATGATTTTCACCTTATCTGTGAACACGATCCTTAGGCATGATTTTTGAATCCTTCTTTACCTCGCTATCGTTTCAAGTAATTGACCATTGTCTTCTCATTTTCATTATACACGCTCTTATGGATGGCTTTTCCATCCAAATGAGTGTTAATTAACCGCTTCCAACTATACACCACTCTATCCGCTCCCACTGCCTCATTACTCTGCTTCCATCACCCTGTTCTCATAATTTTACATCCAATACCAAAACCTCACCCAAATTTCATTGCCCATACTTGTTTTAAAACCCATCTTTAAGCCGACATGGGGGTTGATAGGAAGGAACCAGTGTTTTATCGGTACAGAGAAACATAGGAGTATCAAGCTTACAAAGAAAAAATTGAAAGGGCCGATTGGCTTCCCTTCTTAGAAAAATTCAGAGGACATCATGAGGGGGTATCTCGCACCTTCACCCAGAGTTATGATGGAGAGAGCATCTAGTTGGGGGACCTAAAACTAATGATCATTGAAGCCAACATAGCAGAGACAATCCAATTACCTTCCACTGGAGATAATTATTTTAAAGGCATCATCATTGACAAGAGCCTTTGTTAGAAATTCTTGAAGACTGAGCACCTAGACCCATATTGGACGAAAGGTATCTCTAGAAGTTGGATCAAAGAAGAATATTGGACAGGTATGTAGTAACCTTTCTTTATCATTTAAGTCTTTTATTGCATTTTGAAGGAGGCCCACACATAGACTTTCCCCATTTCCTTTGGATGAGTTTGAACAAGATGGTGAGGGGGATTAAGTCTACATCTAAGAAGCCGGAAACCAGTCTCTACCACCATGGGCTGATGAAACTCTTGGTTTTCCATGAATTGAGAAAATAAGACAGTAGTTGGAAGAAATTCCTCACATAAAACTTTGCTCAAGAGATTTCTAAGTCTGTAGAAGGGAGTGTAACAAGGGAACATAGTAAAGGGTCAGACAGGAAGAAGGGGGATAACAGAAAGAAAGGACATAAATCTAGTAATAAAATCGATTCTGTTGGCCCTAGAGCACTAGAATCTATAAGTAAATTGGATAAATGGAATACAATAGTTTTAGAAGAAAAGCCTGCACCTATGGTGGAACAATCATCCAACACCGAGAAAATTCGCTTAGACCTATCCACGAAAATAAAAACACAAATTAGTGAGAAGAAGAGGAAGAAACATAGGTCTGGTAGTGATGTTGGAGAGGTTGCAGAGACTTTCCCAGAGGTAATTGTTGAAGTACCTCATGAGCAGGTTGGGGAAATTGCAGATAAGACTCCATAAGTAATTGTTGAGGTGCCTAAAGAGAGGGATGGAGAAGCAGAAAAGACCCCTGAATTGAGAGTCAAAATAAAGAGGAAATTCAGAGTCAATGAGGGGAGTAGTATAACACAATACTCTAGTAGGAAGAAAAGGAGTACACCAGAGGAACAATTTTCAGGTCCCACATTCAAGCCCACTAGTAGGAATACAAGGAGTGCACAAACAAAACAAGTTCCAGTCTCCCAACCTAAGTCCTCTAGAGGAAAAGTAAAGAAGGCACATGACAAACAAAGTCTAGTACCCTTTTCTGAGCTTAAAACAAAGAAGAGGAGATTGTTTAAGGAGGAAATTTCTGTTCCTGTTAGCACACCCGAGGAAGTCCCAGGTCCAGGAAAAAGAACCACTCGGAGTATGGTTAAGCAGGGGACAGTTCTTCATGTCCCTTATTTTGCAGAAGATCCAGTGGACATTCCAAATTCACCGGAGAAAGAAGAGATGTACATGACAAATATTAGTGAAGCAGAGGAATTAGTGACAGAGACACTAAAGGAATTAAGGAGAGACGCTGAATCCAGGGAAGAGATAACTGAGCAAGAAACACATGAACCAGTCAACTCTCTGACCAAACATCAGTTGGACTTAAAAGTAAAAATCTTACAAAACAAAATGAAGAGTTGAAGCAAGAAGTAGAGGAGTATAAAGTGTTGTATAGGCACATCAAGAAAGAGAATGCACAACTAAAGGAGAATAAATTCAGACTAGACGGTGAGAATGATGAGGTCTCTGCCAAGCTGAACAAATTTTTTCGCCTAGTACAATATACACGAGTTATTAAGAAGGATCTTAAGGAGGAGGCTTCAGGGTTGGATATCTTAAAACCAGATAGTTAATGTTCAAGAAAGGTAGAGGATAAACACCAGTTTTGAAATTTTGAGGACTGATTCAACAATTTTTCATGAGGATATGCAATGACTTAGGCATTGGGGAAATGTTGAGCCTCCTTTTTTTCACCTCTAATTGCCTTATCTTGCCCATGTCTTGACCAATTTTTCCGAATACTTATGCACTCTTTGCCTATTTTCCTCATTAGACATGTCCTTTAATAGTTATTGCGTACATATGAGGTAATTGATGTTTAATCATGATTTATGATGATTTTTTAATGATTAGGATTGAATATTTGATGTTTAGAACTCTCTAATTACTTTGGATGATTCAAGCAGACTTCATGACAACAACACCTATTTCTGTGCTCGTTCGATACCTATTGCTGAGTTCGTCTCGTATCCTCGCACTCGTCCGATACCCATTGATGAGTTTGTTCGGTACCTATCTTCACGATCATCCGAAACTGATTGTTACGCTCGCCCGATACCGACTTGTATGACTGTGTGCATCTGGTACCGAGTTATGCAGCTGCGCGTGTCCAATACCTGTTCTGAATTTTCAGGCTTGGCTATTTGAACAAGATTTTTCTTGATGGGTCCAAGGCATTTGTTGGTTCAAACATTCTCTGTTCGTTGGAGACCACGATACATTTCATCACTCATGGACTCCGTGTCATGAGGATGAAATCGTTCCCTTAAAAATAGATGTATCATCCAATTGTAATAATTATGCAAGTATTTGATGTTATCTTCAAACTTTGATTGTAATGACTGCTTCTCTTTAAAGAGAGAACCTTGTAGATGATACAGATATATATGGATATAATTAAGCACTGTTATGCTGTAAAATTGGTTCTCGAAAAACTGTGGATTGTACCTCCATTTTTCTAAAGTAATGATATAATTTTAGTTCATGGATTATATGTGTGCATTTACATCTTCTCTACTGTAAGTTTCTCTTAAGAGATGCCTTGTTGGTACGGCAAGGGCCTCTCGACCCAACCAAGGTAAGTATCTTTGTAATTAATTGTGAATATGATTCTAGTTTTCTGTATGTGTGGACAGAGTAATTTTATGTTTGATTACATCATCTAATTTCATCCCTGTCATGTTTCAATGATACATTTAATAGTAGGTCACATGGATGTGTGGTAATTTTGAGTAAGTGAGAGTTGTGTGTGTAATGTGAGATATCTGAGTGCAACAATTTCTGAGTAATGATTTGTCATCTTTGTGTGAGTATATGAGAACAATCATTCGATTTAAATGCTTTAGTATTTTGTCTACACTAAATGTTGTAGTGTTTGTTTTCATTCTGAAAATCTAAGGACAAGTTGGATCTCCATCTTTCATACATGAGGCTATAATGGAGCATTCCACTACACTTAGCTTTCTCTTCCAGAATTGATTAGACTATACCTTGCAAACATAGGCACAATCAAGACCTCCATCTCTCACCATACATGCACTTATAATGGAGTGTTTTACCTTGCTTGGTATTTCTTTTAAGCTTGATTAAGTTTCCTTTTAAAAGTATGGAGAGTGTTAATTGTTGGTTGTGTAGTTTCTCCAGGATATAGAATCACAGTTCATCTTTACCTTTCATGAGTCAACAATGAATAGATCCATCACCTAAGCAAGAACTCTGGATTATATGCTTGTTAATAAGTTTTTCTTTCTAAATTTTGAATTGTGTGGAGAGTGTTATTTGAAAGGTGTGAAAACAAAGTATTTTGTTTTGAAAGTGTTTTCTTACATAGACTATACTCAACAGACATAGGTAATTATCTGTTATCGACACATACAGTGCATCAACTTTATTGATTACGAAACTAGATTGACATATTAAATGATTGCAATATATTGAACATATAATTGCACCAACAACACTCATGACTCTACTGAGTGGGCCCTGTCTCCTTAGAATGTCTGCTAGTATTAACCTACATTAGAGTTAAATTAAAAATCCACTGCTTCTTAGAAAACATCTGCAATTAGGTCAAACAATTAATTCTCTATATTATCAAAATATACTCAATAGTTCAGAGGATAAGATTCGTTGAAGTGTTTATTACTTTCTTCAGAGATGCTAGCCTCTTTTTATACATAAAACTATTTGTAACAAATATAACAAGAGTCTAAATATCAACCAACTTGAGAACCTTATATTCTCAAGTGGTTATAAAAATCTACTAATTCCATAAAACACATTATTTGGATGCATAAGTGGTTTCTAGAAATCTTGACTAACCCAACAAAATTAGCATGCCCAATGTAATTCCTCATTAATTATGCAATTTCTCGCATGAGGAAATGAGACATGATTTGTAATAACTAACATGATTAGTAGTAGTTTTTTAAAGGCTCTCATCGAAATTATTGAAGGTACCTATCTCCTAGATCCGTGACATTATTCCTTTAATTATATTTCATTCATTATCTTCTACATGCAACCACTTGTATGCGTTGTAGCACCCCAAAAATAAGACCGATAACAAGTGAGTTTGTAGCAATGTTCCAACCAATAATTAATCATAATATAAACACAATGTACACTACCATATCCTAAGGTTAATAAAAAATCAAATGAAAACTTAGGAAATGCAATGAATATCATCTCTGATCCCATATCCCAGCCTTAACCACTAAAATGATAAATAATAATGTTTAATAATAGGTAAAAGGGGTGATTTGGACAAGGAAAAGGATGTCAAAAAATGACCAAAACAAAGACTTGTCAGGTATCATCACATAGCTTTAGGATTCACTATTTGGGAAATTATGTATGTACTCTCTTATTTTCTATAAAATCATTCTCAAATTTATCATATCCCTTTCTACTTTCATCTTGGAAATCTGAAACAATCATTTCATGGTATACTATCAGCTTGAAGAAACAATTTTGTGTCATTGCCGATTTTTCATGTGGGTTGTTTGTAAGAACTTTAAATTATGTTATGCGGATTTTGAAATAGATGTTGCTCTTCTTAATATAAGGAAAAGTTTTTCAGTATCCTCAATATGTTTTAAATTCTCTTTCAATATTCAAGATAAACTGAACTATTGGATTCATTTCATTAATGTCCAACACATTTTCTCATTCTATATTTGAATGTTAGACACTGCCTTACTCTTTGCGATTTAAAGTATCTATTTATCTTCATATCTTCGATATCTACTGTTGAAACTCTAGTTTCAATGTCTTGTTATCTAGATAAATGTGCCCTTTTAATTATTTTATGATGTATTTAATGCTCTCGAATTATTCGAATGTTCCATTTAGGCATTAATCAAGGAGATTTATAAACTCTAATAGATGCTTGACATAGTCCCTCGACAGGGAACAACTCGAGGAATAACATCCTAATTGATGTAATTTTTTAGGAACTTTTCCTTGCAAAATTACAAAGAAATAATGAATTCTTCTGGTAACATAGAAAATAAGTTTTGATTTATCACTAAGAAGATTCAAACATCACTTGGTAACTTCACTATATTAGGTTGGAGGATGAAATAATACATACTAGATCACAACCTAATATTTTTTTTTATCATTATTGAGCTGGGCCCAAAGAAAATACTTTGAGCATCATGGAGATAGTTTCTAAACATTCTATTTCCTTAGGTAACCCTAGACTTGAAAATTGGTCCTTGTCTTCTGTCCCTCTAAGCTTTGAAATTGTTATTGAAAGTTCTTTTATACTTCCTTCCAAGTAAGAAAACATTAAGTTGGGAAAAGTTATTCATAATGCTTTGGTAGACAAGTCTAAATTTCTTGTTTCTTTTTAGATTTTTGGAAAATTTTCTTCCCTATTTTGGTCAATAACCCTCTCAGAAAAATTTTCCATTTAGTTACCACATCAAAAATGACTAACTATTAACTATTCAATTTAAATTATCCTCTTTGTTTTCCTCAAAACTTGCATGATATGCTTGCTAATTACCGCAAAGTTCTTCCAAAGTTTAGCAATGAAAATGAAGTATCCGATGAAGATCACATGGCAACTTTTCAAGCTTGTTTGATAATTCAACCATCGAGCATGGGGACGTTTTCATGATAGTGTTTTTCCATTCTCTTGAAGGACATGCAAGAAAATGGTTTAGATGTATAGCTTCTAATTCCATACATACTTAGACAAAATTCCATGATTGTTTCTTAAAGAAGTGGGGTGAGAAGAAGGACAACTAATCCTACCTGATCAAATTTCATTCCCCAAAGAGAAATAATGGGAAATCCTCAATAGATTTAAACAAAAGGTTTATTGAGATATATCATAGAATTGTCGATGAAACCAAACCCTCAGAGGGAGTTGTGAAGGTGGTTTGTGCAACATCCTATGAGCTTGTATTCCCCCTAATGTTGAGGGTAGAAGGTATCAAACCCTTTCCCAAATGATGGAATATGTAATTGAATTGGAGTGAAACATGGTAGCATATGGGATGTTCCCTAGGAATAATGTGGATCCACACAAAAAAAATTAAACAAAAGATGAAGGCCCAACTCAAGCCTCATATTTTAAATCTTACGAATTGAAAATTGAGCTAGATGAAATACAAAAATGTTTGGATAATTATATGATGATATTATTGGAATGAAATAAGATCAAACAATGGAACTTGTGTAGAATCAAGCACAAAGGGATAAAAAGTTTCTTGTCATAAATCAACCTATATTCAAAAGACCTTTTAACGCACAACAACCTCCTAGGGAGAGGAGGCTAGATGATCCATTAGTCCCTACTCTTGTAAGGAATAATATTAATGCCATTACATATGACAAACAACCTAGTGAATACCCACTTAGTTATTATGAATATCCTAGTCTATTGCACACTAGTAAACCTACTCTAGATATGAACCTTATTTTCGATGACATGGGGATGATTCAATTGACTCAAGGGGAATATGACAAATTTAAAGAGGGAAATATTACTTTATAGTAGTACAGTGAAATGGTTAATGGTTAAATAAGTTCAAGGAGAGATGTATAATCCTTTGGTTGGTCTCCTTTTCAATTGAAAGCCATCACAAATAATTTTATCACTAAAGTGTAGAGGAAATATGATCTATGATATTGTCTTAATTATAATGTGATAAATAAGAATGATTATATACCCAAGAATTCTCCAACATATGCTTCTCCACATAATTATTTTGTCCCTTAGAAAAGTTCCATGGAAAACAAATCAGTGAATGGTGAGAAAAATAATTCAGATAAGTTTTCTTCCATTGTTATCGGATTAATCGGTAAGTGCAGACACAAATAGATCTCCTTAGATCCCACGGGAAACTAGAACAAAATAGAACAAAATGCACACTTCACCTTAAACTTCATCATCATATGAACTAGTTTAATGAGTTTCAAGAGATGTACCTTTTACATGATGCTTGTCCTTGCTAGTGTCATCTTTGTAGGTCCTTACTTGATTTTGCAGAATAGCAAGCCTGTCCAAGAATCACAAACCGACAAAGAAGAGGAACAAATATCTATATATTCCAATGAATTCTATGTATATGATTAAATAATTATACAATAGAAGACAAGATGCTTATATAGGGAAGAAATGCATTACTCTATTAAGTGAATAGAAAGTGGATAATAAAACCCATGCCTTGATGTTGCAAGGTCCCCTTTCGATGGCTCTTTTCTTCAACACACACCTTTTCTCCAAATTCCTTGAATGAAGAAGATCCACAATCTGAATTGAAGAACTAAAGCAAAGCTCTCAAGCACAATCTGAAGCAGAACTCTCCATACAAATATTAGCCTTTTCCATGAGATATCCCTCTTTATATAGTGTGAAAGAGAGATGGATGAGGAGATTAGGATGATCCCACCAAATCAAAGAAGCGAGTAAGATCCAAACCAATCGGAGGCCACCTCATCTTCTAGAACATCCCCTTCATCGTCGCACCCTACACACTTATCAACATGAAACAACGTCGCAGTCCAAGTATAGTGCAAAGCACAACGATCGGGCATTGTCGTACCCTATGTATTTAGTAGGGTGCAACGACCTTCCTTCATATGGTTTTTGGTAGAGGAAAGTAAATAACTTTTCCCATGGAGAAATCCTCTTCTAATATTTCTAAGGGAACATGCACACATGTTTTCAGGTGATCAATGAGGTGACCAAAACAATGTGTAACAAAATCCCCCCCAAAGTATGAAGCTGGAACTCGTGACAACTGAAATACTTTGTAGAATGTGTGTGTCGAAAACAAAGAGCACATCAATCAAGAACTTGCAAACAAACAAACATCTCCATGATATCATACCATTTCTGAGGTAGGCATTCCCATGCTTAGACTACAAGTGACTCTAATCATAAGTGTCAAGTGAGTCATGGCCACTAAACTTACACTGTGGATCCATGTCATCATGATTCAACATAGCCACCAGGAATACACTGTGGATCTATACTCTAAAATAACTTCCAATTCAGACATAGCCACAAGACATACAAAGTGGATCTATGTGTTAATACAAATCATGAATACTCCATTGCAACCTGGACCGAAATGATAAGATCGAGGGTCTTCATCTCCATCATCTCTAAGTATGAATCTAGCTATGTGATTATAGGTGTTGAAGTTGAACATGGCAGAAACCACTTGATTACCGGTCATTAATGAAAACCATTAACAAGTGCGAGGGAAATCACCATTGATGTCAATGACTCCCAAGGTACCCCAGTACAATCCAATGAATTTGAATAATTGAGTTGAAGTCAAACACTCGACGAAATCTTCCAATCAGGGGCCAATGATGTGAACCCACTATTGAAAGTGAAGAAACCTGCCATTGAGGCATGCATGCTCTAAGGTACTAAATGATTTCTAAGTCTTGTTCCTGAATAATGTGATGAAGTCGATAGGAAAAGACTCGTCATAGGAGGGCCTTGATGTATCCCCCATCAATGACACGAAATATGTAACATATTTGAGGTAGATCAGCGTATGAAGTGATTCAAAAATGACACAGGGAAGGCTGTCATGGTAGAAGATTTATAACTGCAGATGGCCGACTCGATAGAAGGCTTGTTTAGGTTGGAATTCTCTTGAACATATGAACGACACAAAAATGGTCTTGGCAACATTGAATCAAGGAGGACCCAACATATGAATTTGCGGATGGTCAAATGAGAGACAAATGGATTTCCCAACCCAGATACAATGATGAAGGGGGGTGTCATGTTCAAGAGTGTCTATTACTGCCACTAACACAAATACAAAGACACATTTCTTTCCCAATTCCCCCCCACCATTTCTAGCGAGTACCTCTTTATTTTTACGCAAGCTTGAGGAGGATAACATATGCTTGTTGATGTAAGCTCATCCTTCGGATGACTCCCTCAGAGTATGTTTAACAAACCCTAAGAAGGAGTGGTTCGATCCCATATGGATCTTTTGATGTTTGTTTAATGAGTCCAAAGAGAGAAAACTCAAGGGTTTTTCAATTTTAGAGAGTCTGAAAAACACTTAAAGAGAACTCCATTAGGTCCTTTTTCGTAAATTAGTCTGATGATACCAAAAAAGTGACAACCTACCGCTCATTATATTTTTTCTTCAAATACTTTTACGAGCATGAAAAGAACAAGGTCGCTCGACAATCTTTTCATTTTTAAGGAGTGTGAAAAGAGCTTAAAGGATACTCCATTATCTTCGTTTTCCGTGTTGACCAATACGAGTTCGAAAAAACAACAAAAGACTACTCGATTACATTCTCATGGTTTCACGAGCGTGAGAAATAATTAAGACTCTACTAAGAGTTTTTTCTGAAAAACCCTAAAAGGATTCGTACATGCGACAAATATATAAAAACAAACCAAAAAAGTGGACCCTTGTTTCAACATTCCACTTCTAGACTTTTTCAATCTGCAAAAATCAACCACTTGTAAAGTTGTTAGGACTTTAGGGCTTGGATAAAGCATACAGAATAATATAATATACAAATTAAAAGTAATAAAAGTCAATAAAATAGGTAACAAACCACATTTTACCATTTCATTTGTAACTTTGCCCAAATATTGCTCCAAAGCCCTTTTTTCACCTCGATTTTCAACTGTGGATTGCGGAGTGCACGGTGGATCATTTCACGAATCATCTCCGCTAAAGAGGTAACCTCCTTCTCCTTCATCTTTTCATGGATTCAAAATTGATTTTCATTGGTTAAATTTATGTTTTGGGTTGATTTTTTAGGGGTTAACCGTGCGTTGAGGTCATTGCAGGTTCCCTATATCGGCATGCGATGATCTAGGACCGTCGCAGGTGACCCTATAAGTAGGGTGTGACGACGTTGCACTGTGTGAATGCACAAGCCTGTGACGACAACAACCCAAAATTTTAAAAGATTAACCCAACAAGGGAAAACCCCTAGGAAAGAAAATTACGTTTCTAATCTCTTTTTATGGTTCCTTGGCAGGTCTTCCTTGGTCAAGATGTTGGAATGACGAGAGAGAGAGAACGAAGAAGAATATTACTTCGTCGAGAATGACCCGGGAATAGTTATGGCCCTTCGACAGTGCGGGTTACTAAAATTCTTCAAGATTCAGAGCACGAGAGCCCAAATGAGACTACTGGAGTACTTGGTTCACATATGGGATGTGAACGAGCAGACATTTCATGTGGGTGCCCACACACTCACTATAGATATCAAAGATATTTATTTCCTGACAAGACTATCTCACTCTGGTTCATGGGTGACACTTATAGGTAGCAGGGGAAGAGGTGAGCCTATGAACGACTACATCAGTCAACATTGTGTGCCGGGTACCGAGAAACATAGTGGTAAGGTCACTATCAAGGATGTCTAAGATTTTCCTTTGCGGACTATCCTCTATACTATTACTCGCATGGCAGGGAGTGCAACTCCCCACATGGATCTGCAGAGCCATTTTCAGTATGCATTGGAGTGTATGGAGCCCTGAGTCTTCAACTGGTGCGAAGGGGTCCTAAAAAGAATGAAGAAACAACTTACCAAGTGCATAAGTGGCGAGTTAAAACAATTTGGATATCTGTCTATTTTGGTATCCTTCTTCCTGGAAAGGGTCCTTGTCCTACTCTTGCAGGTGGAGTGGGGTATACCCACTCCACAGGATCCAAGGATGAAGAGGTGGGTAGATCTCATGGCCTGACATGGAGGTGGTCACATGGTCAGGTATAATGATGTCTTCTTCAAATGGATGAGGACTCAAATGATCATGGTCGATGATTATGCTTATGCCTGGTTATATTTTTGTGGAGATTCAGACCTAGCTCTTCCAAAAGGTTCCTAGTGGGGGGACATAGGTAAGAAGGAAATTTTGTTTATATAATGTTTTTGTTATTTTTAATGATATAAAATGTTTTTTGTGTTGTTTATCCGATGACTAATCGAGTTCTCTTCGATAATGCAGATGTGGGACCTTATTGTTCTCCAGGTTCATCCCCTATCCAGAGGCGAGGGGAGAGAGGTTCTGTAGCAAGAGTAGCTGCTGCTGATCTAGAGACCATAGAACAAAACCTGGAGGTACTCACCATGAATGTCCTTGATGCCATAATAGATGAGATTCCTAGATATTACCAATGCCACACAGTGGGCATTTCCGCATCCACCGGTCAACTGCTCCGTAGATTAGCACGGGCAGTCGCGTGTTATAGTGAGCAACATCCTTGATGCTTTGTTGTATATGAAGTCATGTGATTCACATTTTTGATATTTTGGTCTTCGGACAAAAACACTTTTTGTAAACTTTTATCGTTATTAATATGAGGCTCCTACCAACTTACTTGTTTTATGTACAAAGTGTGATTGGATTTTATAAATGTCTCAAATATCTATCTAACACATAATTATCCAATGCATCTGTTAATGTATTTAGACATCTAGGAATGTGTTGATATTCAATGTAATCAAAATGATTTTCCAAGAGACAAATTCGTAAATATACCCTTAACAAAGTAGGACTCTAGATGGAATAAACGTTACTCTACTGTAGTACTACTAACTGTGAATTGATTCGTACAGTAAGATGACAGATTCCAAGTGAAACAACGTCAGTCAATAATTGGATAACTGCACTGTATTCCATGATATTGTTAGTTTCACGACCAAGGAAAACACCATCTAGACTGATTAATTCATCCGTAGGTGCATAGATTGCCCAAGCAACATACACTAAGTTTTGAGTACTGTGACTAGCGCCATCAGTGAAGCCAATATAGGGTAGTGAAGACACCGACATATGGAAACCAAACACAATGCAAGGTAAGTGGTCGAAAAGTGGAACCAAAAATGAAAAAGCATACAAGAGTATGATACACTAAAAATACACAACACTCATGCAAAAATGACCTAAGCATAATACTTCTTCAAGTAAAGCCCATTTCTGGGTTCACTCAAAGGAATTCCATTATAATCCACCAACTCATAAGCCCCTTTCTCCAATACTCATTTCACAATATAAGGACCCCGCCACATGGGCTTGAATTTACCGACCCCTAGCGAATCACGATCTTTCACGTAAAGAAGAACTAGATCACCTTCAGAAAAAACATGTGGCTTGGCATGCTTGTCATATTGGGCTTTGACATGTTTTTTTTGAGTTTCAATAACCAAGGCAACATCACGATGGGTTTCATCTAATTGCATCAAATACAAAATACTTTCCTCTTTAGCAGAAGTGTTAGGGAGAAGTTCGACGACTAGTTTTAAAGATGGGATCTCACATTCAATTGACAAAATTGCTTCGATACCATATAATAACTGGAAAGGTGTGAATCCCGTGGCAGACTTAACAGATGTCCAATAGGTCCATAATGCTAAGAACAACATCATGTGACAATTTGACTTATGAATTCCTACCATCCGTCGAAGCATGGTAGTGAGAACTTTGTTAATTGCTTCAACCTGGCCATTGGCCTGCGGATAATAGGGGGTTGAGTTTTCATGGTGAAGACCCAACTTCTCAGTAAGTTCAGACATCATGAAATTGCGAAAGTGACTACCATGATCAGTAACGATGGCTTGAGGGATACCAAATCTAGTAATGATATGATTGAATATGAACAATGCTGCAATTTCCCTGGTATTATCAAATGTAGGCATTGCCTCAACCCACTTAGTGAAATAATCCATAGCTACAATAATGTATCCATGCCCCCGACCGAGTGAGGGTTACATGTCATGAAGTCAATGCCCCATTTAGCGAATGGACCAACAAAAACTACAGGGTGAAGAGGATCATGGTGAGATCAGATCTTATTGTTGTAGGTTTGACAAACATGGCATTTCTGGAGAACAATAATGTAAACCTTAAACAATGAAGGCCAGAAATAACCAACTCGTAAGATATTTTGGGCAGTGGCATACCCAGACATATGACCGCCACATGCTCCAGAGTGATAGTCATTCAAAGCCTTCTCATCTTCATCGTAGGTGAGACATCGTTGAAATATGGAATCAATACCATGACGATAAAGGGTATCACAAGGATAATGTATTGACGAGCTTGATACCATATACGATGATGATATGTACTAGAAATATCAGGCTGGAAAGTTTGGGTCTGGAGATAGATGATAATATCTTCGTACCATACATCATCAAAACTTATCAGAAAGAGGGATTCATCAGGTAAGGAATCCTCTACCACCGATTCTGTCTCAATAGAGGGAAGGTCACATATCAATTCGGCAAAAACCAAAGACTTCTTTGAATTGGCCCGTTCAAACTCCAAATCAAACTCCTGGAGAATAACTATCCATTTAGAGTACTTTCCCCCTAACAATTATCGAGTAAGGATACGTTGCATGGGGTTGCAATCAGAAATGGCTATGGTTTTGTGTAATAAGATGTAGTGATGAAAACATTGAACAACTTGAACAACTGACAAGGACAATTTCTCCACATGTAAATATTTGGTTTCGGTAGTTGTGAGACTCCGACTCAAATAGTATATAACATGTTCATCACGTGAATCATCCTCTTGGACTAAAACCATGGCAATGGTACAGTCCGAAGTAGCTAAGTACATGAAATAATCTTGGCTATAGTCAGACAGAAATAGTAGTGGTGTATGGGTTAAGGTGAGTTTGAAAGCCTCAAAATATTTTTTACAGTATCTTCCCATACAAAATCGTAACCTTTCTTGAGAAGCCGAGTAAATTCTTTCATTAATTCAACGTAATTGGGAATGAATCAACGTAAAAAGTTTGCCTTCCCTTGAAAAATTTGGAGTTGGCGTAGTGTGGAAGGAGGAGGTAGATTAAGAATAGCCTCAACCTTCAAGGGGTCTACCCGAATCCCATGTATAGACACGATAAAACCAAGAAGTCGTCCGGATTCCACACAAAAAACACATTTGTGTGGATTCAAACGTATGCGATAATAACGACAGCGTAGGAAAATGGCTCGTAAATGTGCCGGGTGATATTGACGACGCATGGAATGCGCCGGTAGATCATCGAGATAGGGTTGTACAATGTGCTTAATGTCATGAAAAGCGTAAGACATAGCGCGCTGAAAAGTTGCACCAACATTTTTTAGACCAAAAGGTAGTTTCCGGTAAGCAAAGGTTCCCTAAGGGAAAATAAAAGCAGTCTTGTGTTGATCTACTGGTAAAATATTGATTTGATTATAGCTGAAGAAACCGTCCATCAAGGAGAATATTTCACTCCTGACACATTTGTCAACGATATGGTCAATGAAAGGGGTTGGATAATTGTCTTTTGGAAAAGCTTTATTTATATCCCTATAATCTACACAAATGCAGATCGTGCCTTGTTTCTTATTTACTGGAACAATATTGGATACACAATCAGTCAAAGCCATAGGATAGACAAAGCCAGCCTTAAGAAGTTTTTCAACTTCAAGCTTGATAACAACAACTTTACGTGGATGTACTGGGCGAAGTCTCTGCCAAACGGGTTTAGTGTCCGGATAAGTCTTAATCTCATGCACAACAATATCATGATCAATACTTGGAATTATTTCATAAGTACAGTAAAAAACGTCACAAAATTCTTGAAAAAGGGCTTTATAAGTGAAAACCTCATCACTAGAACATGAGGCATTGATATGAACATTTTCCATGATTCTGGGTTTAACTGATATGTCAATAGGAACAGTAGGTGAAATATTACTAAAGTTCCCTTCATACAAAACATCGTGTGTTGATTCAGGAACAAAATAAATAACAACAATAGTAGACAGAGTTGAAATCCATTGGTAACTCTCTATGGTCTCACGTTCTAGGAAGTGAATAGAACGATGATGCCCATCGTCCCATGGAGTATCTGCCATAGACATGACCAACATGAGAATCTCATCAGTAGGAAATATCATGTGGAATGGATCATGAGATGTATCACAAAGAGAAGGAGGAGAAGGAGTTGCTTATTGAATAGCTTGATATGTTGATTCCACCGGACTTAAAGGCATGCTGTCGTCGTAATGGAGATAATAACCAGAGTTAGGTACTATCCACGGGTCATAAGACTTAGGGATTTCATGAACATAGGTTGAGATCATGTTAATAGAAGTGACAAAAGGAGGAGTATCAGGTGGTGGAATAGGAAATGTACCCATCAAGGTTGAATCTTTTAAAAGACCCACACCGACATTCTTGTAACCAGGAGGTTTTTTTGAGATAAAAGGTACGTTGCTAGTACATGAATCAGAATTAAAGAAGGCCAGTTGGTTGACAGTAACGACCTTTCCTTGGTGTGGGAAACGTAACACACGAAAAAGGGTAGACACAACTGCGCGCATGGAATCGATCTAGCTACGGCCAAGTAGAAGGTTGTAATCAAGAGGTGCATCGAAGACCTCAACCTCGACGTTAACCGATTTACCTTCTAACGTAATAGACAACGAAGGAAGAACACTGCAAGGTTTAAAACCTATACCATTGAAGGCCTTAAGAGTATTGTGAGATTTGGTAAGGGAAGGAGAGCCAATAGCTTTCCAACAAGTAACGAACATAACGCAAGTCGAGGCTCCTTCATCAATAACGATTCACCATATATTCTTATTTTCTACAATAACTTGGATCTAAAATGCTAACTGAGGAGGAAGCCTTGGAATATGATATTCCAAGTCAAATATTATAAAATTGGTATCGGTAGGATCAATTCCACCAATAGCCTTTAACAATACCTTCCGTTGAGTAGGACAAATTTGAAGGACTTCGAGAGCCAATATCGCAGAGGGTGCCTGCGCAAGGTCTTCTACAATACTATAGTTTTGGGTAGCACGTGCATGAGGATTAAATGAAGACTTTTGAACAACGCCCTTGGGAGGAGGATAAAGAACTGTATCCAAACTTGGTCGTTCGAGATGAAGATGACTGTTTGGAGGTGAAGTTGGGGGAGGAGGTTGAACCAATGAAGGTGGTAAATCATCAACTTTCTCTTTCGATGGAAAATAATCTTTGGCTCGAGTTGCAATTGCAACTTCGTTCTTCTTGGAGTCACTAGTACACATAAGCATATAAGATGAGGTAGAGGGAGAGGGTTGGTCATGAATGACCAATTGGGTCTGCTGCTGAGAAGGAAATGATTGTTATAAGATGATGGGTGTAGAAGGCTTCCCGTTCCCTTGCAGGAACTTAGTAACCTCAACGCGTCGTGGACAATATTTCGTATAATGATCGTCACCACAAATAAGGCAAGGGTAACGAGGTTTACATTTATCTTTTTCATCAGTAGGCTACATTTTGGGATTCTCAGATTGTTTATTATTATTTTTGTCCTCCTTATTCTTACCCTTCCATTTCTTTTTATTTTGATTTTTACCGGTAGGTGTAGATTGAATCAAATTAACTTCATAAGTTTTACCGAGGGAAGGAGTAGGAGTAGGAGTATTTTGTACATTAGGAGTAGTAGACTTGGGATTGGTATGAACGACTTGTGTAGACTGAGTCTCATAATGAAAGGTGCTAATCACGCCATCAACAACATGAGAAGCTACTAGAGGATTTGGGGTAGGATTCATAGAAGCACGAGGAGCATCAGGGATCAAGTCGTAAAGTGTGCCAATTTGCGAATTAACGAGATGTAGATATTGAGCACGAATAATTGCCTGTTCTTCAGTGACAACACCACCCATGGTGACATCATGGGCTATGGGCCCAATGAGTGATTTGGTAATCCATTCAACCAACAATTGATCAGGAAGTGGAACTTTGATTAAGTGTCTTCTCCTCCACCACTCATGAATATGATCAGAAATGTGAGTGGAAGAGGATTGTTTAAAATAAATCAAAATTTCGATTCCTGTCTCGTATCGAATTGACAACTGGTAATGCGTTAAGAATGCCATGGCTAGGGTATTAAAGTCATTAAATAATCCTCGTGGTAAATCGATATACCATTTGGCTGTCGAACCTGTGAGAGTTCGTTGGAAAAGTCGTAATCTTATAGAGTCATCCATCAATGAGTTGGATGAATACCAAAGATGGAAAGTCATGACGTGATTATTTGGGTCTTCTCTTGATCGACCGTCAAAATTAGGAATTTCAGATGGTAATTTGGATGGTATGATGTGCCAATAAGGAGAATGTAAAATAGGATCATTCAAAATCCTAGATAAATCTGGTAAATCCAAAATGGAAAGAAAATGAAACTGTCTGTTCACTTGAGGAAACTGGCAGTTTTGAGGAGGTAGTCCCGTAGGTATACCAGTAGGACCATAAGAAATCTGTATATAGTTAGAAAATCCCGACAAATTTGGCTGTGGAGGATTTTGAGTCGACTAGCCAAGAGGGTTTGGTTGATTAGGTATGTTCCCTTGGAAAGAAACATTAGACTGAAAATTTTGACCCCAGGTAGGATTCATAGAACCTGGATACGATTTCCCGAAATTAGGGGGTACAAAAGAATTAAATTGAGGATGTTTCCCCCCAGACGACTGTTGTTTCCCTTGGAAAGGAAGATTCCAATGTTGATATTGTAACACAAGTATACTTTGTCCATAAACTGGGTTATGGCCTCCAAATTGAGTTTTCCCCCCAACTTGAGGCTATCCCTCAATCTGAGGTTGTCCCCCAATTTGAGGTTTCCCCCCAAATTGAGGTTGCCCCCCAACTTGAGGTTGTCCTCTAACAGGAATATGAAAACCAGAAGCGACAGAATGACTGGTGCCTCCAAATGGATTGGAGCCACTAGGGCCAATATGATTAGATTCTCCAGACAAAGGTGGAGGAGGAATGTAAGGCCCCTTGGAGAGAACCTGGGTAGGTGTAGGAACAAAATGACTAGCAACATTATACCCAGGAGGAACAAAAAGTCTAGACCCTCCGGATGGATTCTGGGTAGGAATAACAACCAACCTGTTGTTACTGAGATTAAACTTAAGGCTCAAAGAATAATGTCAGGCATCAAGAATTAAGGAAAGTTGGTTTTAAAAGTGATTTTTCTTCCGTTAGTTGTGTAAAAGTGAAATCCTCAAATGAAATTAATATCTGAACAGAACAGAGGCCGTATTTCGTCATCTGAGTCAATTTATCAAATTGAAAGAGGAGAAGATAATTACTAAACTATTAAACAAACTAAGGCATCAATGACAGAAGAGTCTTACCTTGTTTATAGTAGAAGGAAATGTAGAATGCACTCCTAAAAGAATATAAGATGTAGTAATCCAAATAACAGACAGGTCTTGTATTTACTGATAACAAATCCAAAGTAAAAGGTGCTTGCTAATTAAATACTAATGAAACATAATCACAATAGCTATTGTACTAAATTGTAATCATTCATTTGTTCAGGAATGACTTAAAGAGAACATAAGATATGAAATGCAAAGAGGGTACATAACTCAAACAACAAAAAATTTGGAATCCCTCTTTGCACTTGTATTAATACTCACAAAGGATGAGTTTTCTTAGTTACAATATGACAAGAAGCAGCGTATGCTTAACCTTAGAAAGTTATATTTATACAAAAGATTATCAACCTTAAACGGTTGGAATTCCCCTTATTTCTAAAATAGTAAAAATTACAAAATATAAAATGCGAAATGCTTCACTTGCATCTTTTCTGCCAGTCTCCTCATTATGCTGGTAGAGGCGTTTTTCTCTCTATTTCCCGAGCTCTGAAATGGATAACATACATAAGTCATCTGATTTGTTTCCAATGATGCCACTTTTTCCTTGCTCAATACATTTGATACATCTGCTCACAAATTGCGCCACCATCCTCGAGGGCTCTGTTAATTTTTTAGCCTCAAAAATATATAATTTATTTTCCAATTGAGGCAATCTTTCTTCCATTCGTCTATATTCTGAAACTATAGAATGTAATTGTAGATTAGGCTTCACTAGCCATCTATTTATCTGAATAATATCAACCTGTTTTATCTGTGAGATTTCAACCTGAGCCTCTTCCATATTTGTCTTAATGTCAAGTTGATGTTTTGTTATGTTAATAGGTTTTTTCTGTATTGGTCGCATTCCTTCTTGTTAAATTCTTCTAGGAATTTTGCATTGTAAATGAAATTAGATACTGAAGACAATTTGTACATCACATGCAGATGTTCCAGTTTGAAAGACCCAATTGCAACCTTTTGTGAATTGAAAATAGTTCTGGTTGGGATATCTATGTGGTCTAGCACCCAACCTATCATATCGTTACAGGGCAAGAGATTAGGCCTTGTCGCTATATTCTGTAGCTCTGACTGAGCAACAATTTTGTATTTGGTAGATATGTTCTCCTTCTCATTGTCACTTGAATCATTCGAGAAATTTACCAATTCATATTGTAAGATGTTGAATATTTGTGTCCAGGATTTTATGCTGTCTATGCATCTGGGTGAGGTGTCAGAGAGAACATTTGCATTCTGGCTCGAGCTTTCACTAGTAGCTTTAGGTGATTTTCATGGAGCCATGGTATCAAGCCTTCGAACTCTATTATCTGTTACAGAGAATGAGAATGCAAAAGACTGATTATTTCGCTAAGCCAGCTCTGTCAAAAAGAGAATGTAATTCAAAAAAATGAAAGAAATATTGTTTGCCTCAAGCGTATACCTTCACTGACAATGCGTTTAATTCCTTTAGCAAAAATATTTGGGCGATAAAGCAGGATCTTTTTTGAAATCATTTCCCTAAAATGCCATTAATGGTTGATATTTCGTGATCCAGGAAAAGCATAGAGAAAATTTGAATTTACCCGCATTTCAAATCAACGTAAACTTAACAGGAGATAAGATTGCTTAATGTGTTAATAAATCAGGTTTATCTTGTTAAAATCGTGTTTAACCTTAATCCATTTTGGGTTTTCGGACCTCGGGTTATCCCATATTAATTCAAGTTATGATCTCTGAAACGCGAAGTCGCGATTGATTAATTAACATTAATTCTGTTTAACTTTTTAAATAATCGCGATTTCGCATATCAGGACTTTTGGTGGTCGCTCGAGGCAGGATCCCTGAAACGCTAAGTCACGATATAATTAATTAACCTTAATTGCTTTTAATTATTTAATTAACATAGTTTTAAAGCTTAAGATAATTTCATGATTTCATATATCAGGACTTTGGGGTTCTTCATGTTGGATTGTTAATATTGCGAAACCCCGAAATCCGACATTTCAAAAGTAGCCTTTAGTGATTTGACCTTTTAATGAATGGACAGCTCCATAACTTTTAAGGATTTCAGATCATTGGATTCAACGAAATATTTCATCAACGGTGATATGCAGGCGTGCGTTTGTTCTTATTTAAACAAAAATGAAACTTATCCAAGTCTAAAGTATTGCAAAATATATGTGTTCCAACACAACCAACAATTGGTCTGAAACTGTGATGACATTACCGGTCGTGCCAGTAAAATGATCTAAAGGTACCGTATATGTAATAGACGTCTCAGGCATTTGACATGCCATAGGTTGATTAGAAATCATTCCTAACGTGTCAAAAATATC
This sequence comes from Picea engelmannii, assembly GCA_009831015.1. Lineage (NCBI taxonomy): Eukaryota > Viridiplantae > Streptophyta > Pinopsida > Pinales > Pinaceae > Picea > Picea engelmannii. Next base: position 161,466 of record ML787392.1, on the reverse strand, counting down.
GTGTCCCAAGCTAGGATTAAAAATTTCGGCAGTGTGAACCGGGGTTCTAAACGATTCACTTTGAAAAAGTGGATCGTCTACTCCAGACTCTACATTAGGTAAATTAGGTACTTCAATATTATCTTCAACAACAAATTCTCTCGATGAGTTCATCCAGAGAAAATGTGGATCTTGTCTAACAATCAATAATGGGTTTACGGGAAGTCTAAATGCTTCTAAAGAATTACGAATTCTGAATTCCTCTAAAGAATGCAAACTTCCAATCTCAGAGGCTACTTTAGTATTGACTGCTCCCTCATGAGATCCTTTTGGAGAGTTAGGAAGCAATGTGAGGTAAAATTCTAGATCTTTCAGAGGTATCCCTTGCATCCTACGTGAACGACGAAGGCCAATGTTGGTCGAACCAAATAAAGAACGAAACAAAAATATGGCCAACTAGAGAAACACACAACACTCACTAATAAAATCTAGAAATCAAACCAAGCAAAAAAACCTTCTTATTTCAAAGTCACTAGTTGGCGATGAAATCCAACATCGTGAAATCAAGACAAGAAGGGTCTGGGATAAACCGGGTGGAAAAGTTATGTTGATGACCTACTTAATGGACTTACACCCTGGTGCAAGCTCCCACACATAATCATCGGTATACCCTCCAAGGATCCTGAGTGAGTTTGGCCAACGCCGATTCCAGGTACCGTGAAGACTTTCCCCTCCATAGTCACCTCGTGTAAAGACCATAAAAAGATATGCTACTAAAGTTACCAATTACGATAATGATGCCTGAGGAAACAATCGACAATCCGATCCATGTGCAAAGGCAGGGTATCTAGCCCGAAATCAACTCGAGAAGCTCCCACACATAATCGTGGGTATACCCTCAAGTGAACCCCAATAATATGCACAATCTCTACACTAAGACCGACAAAGAAGGGTAAGTAACTTTGCCAGTCCTAATGTGACCTCATGATTGACCCTTGTGTTAGAAGGGCTTCACAGGACAAAATGTAGCAAGTGGATTTGAACTCTCTCTATCACAAGATACTATTGTGTGTTTTGATGCTTTGGAGAGTGTGCCTTACAAATTATTCCAAAGTGCTATCCTAGCTAATGTTGGTGGAGAGAATTTCTAGAAAATAAAAAGTTGCTAATAAATTTTAAAATTACGTTGTATTTTAAAGGCTATTGTTTACTCAAAAGGGAGATGGAAATGAAACTAATGATGTATGTGACCTTGACCCAATAAAATGAAAAAATAGATGATTATGCAATCTTTGAATTCGTTGAACTCTAATTAAAGTAGGGAGAAGGTATCTCTTTTGAATTACAAAAGCTATGAAACTCAATTTCTTAATTTTTGAATGAACAAAGTCCCAAATAATAAAAAACTACAAAATTTTCCAATTTTCTCCTTTACTGTAATAATTTGAATGCAACAATTTTCTTGTGAACCATTACCAAAAAGAAGAAATGGCTCCAGTTCTTTCTTTCTCAAATCAAATTAGAGATGTAATGAAGAAAATAAAGGGTAATCCAAGAAAATTAACACATTCTCAACACAATCCCCAAATCAAACTCATAATGTGGACAAAAATGAAAATGATATGAAAGCCTTTTGTCAGATGCAAACAATTTTTTTCTCAATCAATAAACAATCTGGAAAGTAAAAATCAATCCAAAACTTCAAACAAATCAAAGATCCTTTGTCAAACAAGCACTCATATCAAGATCCAGAGATTATACCCTTGCGACAAGCATCAAAATCAAAACTTGCAAAATTACAAAGACAAAACTTCCAATCTCTGAAAGCCATTCAAATACAAGCTTCAAACTTATAAATCAATCAATCACTGGTATCGAAAGTTCATCCCAGGCAATTGAGGCAAAACTGGGTGGAAAAAACAAAAATTGTCTCTTTCCAACAATTCCTACAGGAATCGTCCTAGGCTGCAGTGGAGCACAGTGCGACGATCTAGGGTCGTCACAGGCTACCAGTAGGGCATAGTGTGACGTGGTCGCACTGGTTTGCACCAGCAGGGTGTGATGTCAGAGGACTGTCGCATGTTGTCTGTATAGTACAGTGCAACAATCTCTGTAACTAAGGGAAAATGGATGGAAAAATAAAAAATCTTTCTGAACCTTCAGACCCAGGGAGTCTAGATGGATCACCCAAAAATTCAGAGAATGAATTTAACCAAAAGAAGGTAGGCTAAAAGAAAATAAGAGGCAGAAAACCAAAAGAAAGTCGTATCCCCAATATGGTCGCCAATTTTGTTATCGAATTAATCGGTAAGTGCGAACACAAATAGAACTCCCTAGATCCCACTGGAAACTAGAACAAAACATAATAGAATGAACACTTCGTCTTAAACTTCATCATCATATGAACTAGTTTATTGAGTTACAAGAGAAATACCTTTTAAATGACGATTGTCCTCACTAGTGTCATCTTTGTAGCTCCTTCCTTGAATTTGTAGAATAACAATCCTGTCCAAGATGTTGGAAGATTGGTTGTTGTCATTGATGTCAACCCTAGTCATGGGTTTTGGACCGCAAGATTGATGAAGGTATTTGGACATGAAGGAAAATGCACATGTAGATACAAGACCCATGGATGGATAATATACATCATGTTGTTTCTAGTGGTATGTGGCACGTCACGTGGATCCTCATGGTTGAGGAGAAATGAATTTTTGAAGATGACAAAGTGAATTGAAGAAGGAAGTACATGTAGGCCTTGAAGATAATTAAAGAAAATAATTACAAAATAAGAAATTGTCAGGTCAGCCCTAATGTTAAAAGGAAGTGACATAAATGGTATAGATAAATATCATTATACATTCATTTGACATACAAGTCGAATTTCAGAGGAAAACATAAGTAAAGAAGGGTGGATTTCAAGGGAGGATGAAGTGTTTTGGTGATGTGTTCTAAGGTATGTTATTTTCAGGTCATCTTACCATTTTTGCTATAATTTTTTTTCTAGAACGATTTAGATGGTGAAATTTCTATGGTATTGAGAAGACATATCAAGGTACCTGTGGTAAAAAATTTCAGCTCTTGATTTTCTATAACTATGGAGATACACTCTGTGGAAGATAGAGTTTGTGACCAGTCCTGAAGCTAGTCAATAAACAAGTGTTCCGAGTAAAACCGTCATAATGTCTTCATAGAGAATCCAAATGAAGTGGGAAAAATTTCATTGGAAAGAGTACAGACTGTAGTTTCTTTTGTGTGGGTTTCAAAATCAGATGTTAAATATTGAGCGTGGGGCATTCTGTGCAAGTTCACTCTCCTGAATAGACCAGAATTGAATAAAGTCTACCGGTCTTTCTATAACTTCTTTTTGGGGAGGATTCAAGGAGTGAAACTTGGAAGAGTTTCAAAGAATACATTGAGTAGTATTATCTATAGGATCAGAGTACTCCAATAATTGAAGAATTGCAGAAATTGAAGAAGTCTCAGGAAGCATTATCAGGTTCTATGTGATGATTGGTTGATGGTGATGATTTAATGTAAATTTTTATTATCTCTCGTATATTCTTGGGTGGAAGGAAGGGGCAAGGATGGAGAGTTAAACTCTCTCTTGAAATTGGAGGATTCTATCTTCCTCTTGGAGGTTTATCTCTCCCTTTACATTTGGAAGCTGTAGCTACCTTTGGAAGTCATTACTTCCCTCGAACAATAACTATTGATTATTTCTCATATATTGTGCATGGTGTATTGGTGTAACTCTTATACTATTGTTCATTTCTCATTGGATATAGTTGAATGGTTTAAGTATAAKTTGAAAAAGGTTTTAAATTGTACTTGATACTGATTCACCCCCCTCTCAGTATCAACACAAGAATCACAAACCAACAAAGAAGAGGAACATAAATCTATATATTCTAATGAAGTCTATGTATATGATCAAGGAATTATACAATAGAAGACGAGATGCTTATATAGGGAAGAAATGCATTATTATATTAAGTGAATAGAAAGTGGAGAATAAAACCCATGCCTTGATGTTGCAAGGCCCCCTTTCGATGGATCTTTGCTTCAATACACACACCTTTTCTCCAAATGCCTTGAATGAAGAAGATCCACAATCTGACTTGAAGAAATAAAGCAAATCTCTCAAGAACAATCTGAAGCAGAACTCTCCATACAAATATTAGCCTATTCAACCTTAGCCTTTTCCATGAGAGATCCCTCTTTATATAGCATGAAAGAGAGATGGATGAGGATATTAGAATGATCCCACCAAATCAAAGAAGCGAGTAATATCCAAGCCGATCGGAGGCCACTTGATATTCTAGAAGATCCCCTTCTAGAACATTCATGAAATTTGAATTTTCCCAAGCTTAAGCATCGTCGCACCCTACACACTTAGCAGCATGCGACGACGTCGCAGTCCAGGTATAGTGCAGAGTGAGATGATCAGGCATCGTCGCACCCTGTGTATTTATCAGGGTGTGACGACCTTCCTTCATATGGTTTTTGGCAGAGGAAAGTAAATCAATTTTCCCATGGAGAAAGCCTCTTCTAATATTTTTAAAGGAACATGAACACATGTTGTCAGGTGATCACTGAGGTGACTGTTGTTCCTGAGTCTGTACTAAGGCTCAAAGTACAGTGTCAAGGCATCCGAAAAGAGGTAAAAGATGTATACAGTAATAGAATCTCCTCGGTATTAGAATCTAAGGAAGATTTCTATGTTCTCTACGCCTAGCTTCCAACTGTTCCTGTATTGCGATATTTTGTTCAATGGCCGCCCATGAACGTTCTAATTCTTCCCGGGTATTAGCAGTTCTAAGAATCGTGATGAAAAGGTTTAATGCGATATTGGTTTGATCTAATATCCC
>ML787392.1:108290-136407 GCA_009831015.1 Picea engelmannii | reverse complement strand
TATATATATATATATATATATATATGATTTTATAGTTTATGTGGAAAGATTAAGTCGATGAGGTTGGCCATCGATGTCAACGAAAACCTCTTATAAAGGGTGAAAGAAACTGTTAATTTCACCAATGCTGACAGAACCATGGACAAAGAAATAAGTCCTAACTGTCCGATTCTTAATTACGATGAATAACAACCATTGGTGATTAAAACATGAAGCTATCAATTTCAATAATTATGAAAGCCATGTCACCATATGAGTCATGAGCCTTACATCCCCATGTTAGCTTCCATGTGGACTTTTGTAACTTCCACATCACTTTGCCACATCACTCGCCATGCCATATTCCATGTTACTTTCTTGCTGCATAAGCTACCATGTCAGATCATGCATCACTACATGTGTAGTCATAGTGCATGTTTCTTTTGTAATCATCGATGATCGGAGGGTCTTGATTGCATGTGTGGTGAATGGGTGCATTTTTTCGTTGATGCCGACGAACCCATTGGGTGTCTACAGGTTTGACAAGAATCTCTAAGTAGCCTGCACAAACTCATTTCATCGATCGTCGATAGTCTATTGATGTCGGTAAAATCCTTGTTTAAACAATGTATGATGTAACATCCCCTAACCCAATTGAGAAACATCACGATGCATAATACTCTTAAAATTAAAACTTTTATAGCTAATTCAATTTCATGTAGCTTCTAGCTACGATTTACATACATAATTAATTCTTGTCTATTAACATAAATTGGATTCATCTACAAAATGATAAAATAGACATGACATGCAACTAAATAATCAACATGACAGCTTATAAATTCTTCTCAAATACACATAGTTCATGCAAAACAATTTATCTCATAAATACAAGACAAAAAATAGATAAAACACTTATCTTTCAAATTAGTTGTGCAACCAACTACTTGGGATGGATGTTCCACCCAACCATAGAACCATTGTTCCAAATATCAACAAAAAATCACACTTGAGCCGAGGCTAGTAATCCAAAAAAGAGTGTGGTCTCTCATTGCCCACTCACAACTCATAAATCCCATAACCCACTGATATTCTCCTACAACTATCCTAATTTTCCACTAGCTCTATTCTCTTGAACTTCCCAACCCAAGGAATGTACCCCTTCGATAATATAAATCCCTTAGGAATGCCATAGGTTTATCAGGGTCTCTCTAGCACAAGTAGTCAGGAATATCTCAACTGGGAACTCAAGGGAACTTGCTGCTAGGAAAAACTACCAACAAACAACAACACTTGTTGTTACAATGGAACTCACACATGAGTTCACTCTTTAGACCATAAAACATGGATTTTCAATATTCATCTCCAAAATGATCCAAAAACTCTCCAACATGCTCTAGAATTCACCCTCCATGGATGTTCCATCTCCAACCTCTCTTTCTTGCTCTCTACTTGTTATTCATGCCCTAAAAACTCCTTGTGTAAAACTGTTGTAGCTACGCATATGAATTTATTATCATTTGGATTGCTTGCTTGACTCACACACTTCCCCAAGATGATTATACTCAAACCCCCCATGCTCCCAATAACTATGGGATGTGACCACTCACACCCACCCTCTTACATGTATTCAATGATTGGATTTGGGAACACTCAATCAATTTGAAGGTTCATATACCGATAGAAATTTTAGGAAAATGGGTTGAATATTAATAAATGGGTAATTTCCCCTTGGACCCCTCTTGGCCATTCTCTTAGACCCTCCCCTCTCTTGTGGATTAATTCAACCCCCATATTTGTCCATGTCCCCTTAGCAACTGACATCACATTTTATTATTAAAACATAGAAATGCAATTCACATATTACATCACTTGATCGTAGTTACATATTATATCTACATTAAGCATCAATTAAACTAGGGATTATAGTGGGGAAATTACATTCCCCCTCCCCTACAATCATGTTCCATCCTCGATGCACACTATGCTGATATACATATATGCAAATTTACATCACAATACTTAGAAAATAAAATTCTGCACTTTCACAACTCCAACATCAATTCCAACCATAATCCCTTGTTCCTCTCAACTCGCCAACCCAAAAAATGCACCATTTGTTTATTAAGGATAATACAAGGAATGTACCATTCATTTATCAAGATTAACCCAAGGAATGAGACGTTCTTTTATCAGGGTCCCCAATGCAGTTGGATAGGACTCTGAGATGTGGTTCCATAAGTCTAGCTGCTCAAAATGGAGTCTTGCATTATGTTTTCTTCAAAATTGTAAAAAAATTGTGGATAATATTCCCGCATGTTTTAATCATTCTCCCATGTAGCATCTTCAAGACTGTAGTAGGTCCATTGAACATTTACCAGCCCTATGGATTTGTTCCAGAGCACTTTGACTTTTCGGTCCAAGATGCATACTGGTTCCACCCAGAAATCCCCTTCGTGCTCCACCTGGATCACATTCCAATCAATTATGTGGCTAGGGTCACCCACATATTTCTTTAATAATGACACATGAAATACATTATTCACTCTCATGGATGCATGCCATGATAGCATGTATGCAATTGGCTCTATATTTTCTGAGATTTCAAAAGGTCCACCATATCTTGCTACCAACTTTGGGAAACTCCCTAATCTTAGCGAACTCCTCTTTGGTTTCACTTTTAAGAACACATGTTCGCCCACTTTGAAATCTCTAAATACTCTATTCTTGTTTTCATATATTTTCTTCCTATCCTAGGCAGATTTTAACTTTTGCTTGATCTTTGCAATATGCTTTTCCATTTCCTTTAACAAATCTATCCCAACAATTACTTTGTCTCCTGGATTATCCCAACTCACTGGCATGTTACACTTTCTGCCATATAATGCTTCAAATGGACTCATTTTCAATGAGGCATGATACCCATTATTGTAAGAAAATCCAACTAAATTAATATGAACTTCCCACTTTCATGGCTGGTCCATCATATACATTATAAGCATATCCTCAATTATTTTGTTAGTTCTCTCCATTTTCCCATCAGACTCTAGATGATACGTTGTATTGAGATTTAGATTTTTCCCAAAGCCTTTGAGCAAACCCTTTAAAAAATTGGATGTAAAATTTGGATCTCTGTCTGAAAATATTGCCTTAGGCACTCCATGTATCCTAACAACTTATTTCATGTAGATTTCTACAATATTTGCTGCCTTGTGTGCTGTCTTCATCGGAATTAAATTCTCTACCTTAGTCAATTTATCTATCACCACCATGATGGAATCATGTTGCTTCACTGTTCTAGGAAGCTTTATAATAAAATCAACCGTAACTACTTCCCACTTCCATTCTGGAATGGGTATTGACTACAATAACCCTGCTGGATGCCTATGCTCTGTCTTTACCTTCTATCATTCTAGACATCTAGGTATGTAATTATCAACTTGTTTTTTCATTCCTGGACAAAAGTATTGGCTTCTCATAACTACAATTGTCTTATGATATCCCATGTTGTAACATAGCCCAAATTTCTCGTAGAAATTTGGAAATAAAATCTTAGGTGGATAAGGTTTCTTTAACTTTTTTAGCTTTCTTTGTATACTAGGTAAATAAAATTGGAATAAAAATTCAAACTAGTTTAGAAGTTTGATTTATTAGTTTATCTCTCGTTTAGATTATTTATATTTTATGTTTTTATTTAAATTTTATGATTAATTTTTAATTCGATAAATAAAATGTTATTATCAAATTTTATTGCGAATTTTAATAATAAATTAAATTTATATAAATTTTATTATTAATAAATCCATGTTTCTTTGTAGAGAAATCGAAAGCCCCGATCTCCCGATCGTCGATCTACCGAGATCATTGTGTCATCTTTCCATCGAGCTCTCAAATTTCAATTAAACATCTCACCATATGTTTATGATCTGGTGTCCAACTCAACATGGACGTCATCATGTACATGGAGACAAATGACATCATGGCATGCCAACATAGTCCTGTCATATCCAGCCAATGACTGCTACGTGGACATAAGAAAAACATCAAATACATAGATCAACATCTCGAAACTAGGTGACACTTGTCATGTCTATTTGCCACCTCAGTGCCATCGTGGGCCATTACAAAGATGCCACACGTCCAGATGACATCAGCCTGACATTGTTGAGGTATTAGCCAATTTGATTTTTTAAACACTCTAGATCAACGACTCAAGTTGTTTCTCGGGGTGAGATTGACGGTCTAGATCCATTCTCTAAAATTTCACAGTGTATCGACATACCAGACTCCAGAGAGTTTCATGAAGTGTTAACCTTTTCTAGTGGTGCCTCGATAGTCGATGTCATGATCCATTAGAATAACTGGGGAATCGGACCACCGGGACCCTATATTCTAATATTCCATGCAATGCACACATTAAATCCCCAATAATCGGTGATCCTCGGGAGTCTAAGCTTGTTAGCACTCCATAATACAGGTCTCTGATAACCGGTGTGTTGATACAATGGGGCACCGAGATCATCGGGCCACTAGGAACTGGGATGTCATAAGTTGGTTTGCTTGCAAGAATAGTTTAAGTTCGACCCGGTAAAGCAGGGCCCCACATTTTAAAAGTAACACTGCGCATAGAGTTCTATACGCCTATCCAATCACATTCAAACTAAAGGGAAATTCTCCTGCCTTATAAATCCATTCAAAGAGAATCTCCCGGTGAATGTGGGATGAAACCTCACCCAACAAATCAATGGTCTCCATCACCTACCGAGATTGATCCAAAAGTTGCTAAGCTTCATGACTATGTAGATTCAATATGGGATCATCCATAAACATACAGATCAATCTTCTCATCCAGTTGTTGACAAAATCACTCACCAAAGCCATTAAAAAATTAGGAGTTGCATTAGTTTCCTTTCTGAATCTTCCTATTCTTAGAAGTCAAAGATATTTTGTATTTTAAAAGCTAGAAAATATGATCGAATAACCATTTTTTGTTTCGACCTAAGTTATATAAATATATGTCAAAAAATCAATGTAAAGGAGCAATTTTTGGGGCTCGAAAAATAATTGATCTTTAATAAAATTCTGTAAGTTTTTGAGAGATTCAAATTTATGTGTTTCAGTTCATGTGACTTTTTTCTCAATGTTATTTTCGTCATCATAATTTCTTCTTGAATGTATTTGCTGCCATGATTGTGGTAATTTAGTACAACAACTACTATTACAGATTGCAAAGGTACCTCTAAAAGTTATAGATTTCTAAGATATACTGTGAGTATTAATTAGACATGTACTTCATTCATTTTACCTACTGGATAAGAATAAGCTATTATTTTTTGTTCATTTTATATTATGGCTGAGATACACAATTTTTATGTTATTTTTTCTGACTGAAAGTTAAGTAATACTTATCAATAGATACATTATTTTGCTTTCAACTTTGTTTTCTCTCTTCTTATTTCATACCTTAAAATATTCAATTGTCCGAAACATAGAAAATTTTCCTTCAAACTTTGATCTTTAAAAAATTTAAAGACTAGTGATACAACCCCAAACAAAGCAAAAAAAAACACTATGTTTTATATAGATCAACTTAAGAAAAACAAAACAATTTTATGGATGCCTTGGCATAGTTTCCTACCCAGAAAAATCTCAAGGATTACAACATCCCAGATGTCCAACATATGGCACATCGTGCATTTCCGTTAGCACTGCATTTTTCAATTCATTGGAATTCGAGACATACACTTTGCCTTTGTACATGAGAATTCCATCTTCTTTCATCTCATAATAATTAAATTTCTGCTGAAAATTTCCTTCTTGTAATTTTTCTTTTATGCTCAAATACCATTGATCTGAATTTGTTGCTGCAATAATTTTATCTTTTAGATCAGTCATGTACATGCTAATGTTTGCAACATGCACTTCATGAGATCTCGTGCTGAGTGCATCAACCACTTGATTTTCCTTTCCCTTGTTATTCTTAATTTCAAAGTCATATTCACTCAAAAATTCCAACCATCTAGTTTGTCTAGAATTTAATGTCGGCTTTCCAAACAAATACTTTGGAACACAATGGTATATCCTTAGCTCAATTTTTCTCCCCATGAGGTAATGTTTCCACATTTTTAATTCATGTATAATTGGTGCTAACTCTAGATCATGGGTGACATAATTCTTTTTATGCTCTTTTAATTTTCTGGACTCATAGCATACCACATGATCCTTTTGACTGAGAACTCCACCAAGTCCTTCCTTGCATGCATCAATGCACAAAACAAAATATTCATCTGGATATGCAATCTTCAAGATTGGTGCACTTGTCAATATGTCTTTTAGTTGTTGAAATCTCTCTTCACATTTGGACATCCATTCAAATTTCACTCCCTTCTTTTTCAAATAAGTGATTGGACTTGCAATCTTTGAGAATAATTTTATGAATCTTCAGTAATAACCAACAAAACCCATAAAATGATCTGATCTCTGTCACATTTCTTGGTGCGGGCCATCCTCTAATGGCCTCTATCTTTTTAGGATCAACTTCTATCCCTTTTGATGAAATTATATGCCCCAAGCAGTGAATCTTCTTTTGATAAAATATGCACTTACTTAGCTTAACGTATAATTTATGCTCTCTTAAAACTTGCAACACCATTCTTAAATGTGTCTCATGTTCCTCTTATGACTTAGAGTATATGATTATATTATCTAGGAACACAACTACAAACTTGTCTAGGTACTCCCTGAACACTCCATTCATTAGGCACATAAAAACAATTGGGGAATTTGATAGTCCAAATGGTACTACCGTGAATTCATAATGCCCATATATTGTCCTGAATGTTGTCTTTCTGATGTCTTCTTCCTTTATCCTCATTTGATGATAACTTGATCTCAAGTCAATATTGGAAAATATTCTTGCACCTTTCAACTGATCAAATAAATCATCAATCCTTGTCAAAGGATATTTGTTTTTTTATGGGGACCTTATTCAACTGTCTGAAATCAATACACAACATCAAGGTTCCATCCTTCTTCTTCACAAAAAGAACTGGGGCTCCCCAAGGTGACACACTTGGGTATATATACCCTTTCTTTAACAATTATTCAAGCTGCATTTGCAACTCCTTTAATTCCGACGTGCCCATTCTATAAGGTGTCTTGGACACTTTGGCATCTCCTGACAACAAATCAATAGAGAAGTTAATGTCTCTTCTTGGTATAAATCCTGGGATTTCTCTAAAAACATCTTCAAAATCCCTCATGATTGTATGGTCTTCAATGCTTGCCACTTTATCTCTGGCTTCCTCTTCCATATGGGCTACAAAAATCCGACATCCCTTTCTAAATAAAATTTTCAACTACATAGCCGAAATCTCTCTAACAACTACAAATCTTGGAATGCATTGAACCTTGCCTTACTTCCCTTCTTCATCAAGACATGTGATTGTCTTGTTCTAATAGTCTAGGACAACATGGTTCTTTTCAAACCAATCCATGCCAATTAGACAATCATATGAACCCAATGGTATGATGTTTACATCTACCTTCGTACTAAGTCCATTCATGTCCATTAGACAATATTTAACCAACTCATTGATTTTCCTCTTAGCTTCTATGGTTAATTGAACTAACCAAAATATCTTATGCTTACTCCTTTGTAAGTGAAATATTTCAACAATGTTAGCATTTATGTAACTATGGCTAGCTCCATAATCAATAAAAAATGATATGAGTTGGTTATCAATTTTACCTTCCACTTCAATCATGGGGGATTGATACTCTACTTGCTTGTTTTCCAAGGCTACATAGATCCTTGGCATGTTTCCTCCTATGTCTTCCACTGTTTCAGCCTTCTGAATGTTGTGTATAGTCCTCATTCTTTCTCCTTTGTGAGGGAAGTCCCTATATAAGTGATTTCCCTCACATCCCCAACATTGTACAGAATGCTGCCTTGGACTTTTCCCAAATGAATTTGCAATATTATGCTCATTTTGGGTTGAATAACCTTGATGATTTGCTTGGGATTTATTCTTGAAAAAGGGTGGCTTAAAACCTTTCTGCCTTTGATCCTTTTTTCCTTTCATCTTGTCATTCCAAGATTTTTGGAATATTGGCCTCCCTCTGCTATGCTCATAAAGATGATTCGCTATCCTTATGGCTTATTCCAAAGTTTTGGGGTTATCATATTGTATCTTATCACTATAGAAAGATGATAACCCTCTTAGAAACCTTTGGATCTTGACCATATCATCTTTTATGAAGTGAACATACTTTAGAAATTCAAAGAGCCTCTTGTCATATTCTTCCATTGACATGGTTCATAATAATGCTCAAAAAAATATTTCTCTTGGAAATATCCTTTGAAATTCCTCAATGAGATACTCTTCTCATCAAGGTGCTTGGCTTGCTTAAGCTAATCCCACTACACGGTTTCCTTTCCTTGCAAGTGGTAGGTTGTAATTATAGCTTCTACCCAGGAGGGGTAATCATGCAGTTGGAAATATTTCTTCATTTCAAATAGCCAGACCTCGGCCTCTTCTCCTTTCCTGTGCTCACCATTGAAATTTGGTAGCTTAATTTTCCCGAGCTCACCTTGCAAGATGCCTGCCTCATGCCTTCTCCTTTTCCTTCGGACATGAGACACACTTGTGCTGCTCTTTGGCCCTAAAATTGCATGAGTTATTATGGTGGATTGCCTTGGAGAATGATGGCGCCTACTCATGCTTCTTGAATTCATTTCATTCCCATGATAATTCCCTTTTCTTTGGGATCTAGATGCAGTCACTTGTTTAGCACTATTTTCTTGCTTGGTGCCAGAGTCTTTGTTAACTTGCTTATGTAACATGTTCAAAATTTTAAGTATCTCTTCCAGATTCTTCATAATCCTTTCATTATCGACCCTATTGTTCTGCACTTCTTTGTGCATGCTTCTCATAGTTATAGGCTCCGTCTTGTCCCTTCTTCCATTTGATTCTGTCTCAACATTTCTCATGTTGACATGAAGACCTATGATCTCTTCCTCATGGTTGTAAAATCCATGATCATCTTCCATAGCTCCAGTCCTCATATAAGAACCAAAGTTTTTTTCACGTACCTCTAATTCTACAAGAAACGTGCATGTAATAATTACTGTTAGAACATGCATAACATAAAACATTTAATCAATTATAATATAGGTTACTATTTATCCCAATTTATGAAGGACACAATGCACCGAATCAGAATCAGATTCCTTAGATGCATTCCTATTTGATTTTTTTTTCCAATAGTTGTATTCATGCCTCAATCTGAGTTCTGAGCGAAAAGTTATAACATTTACATGCTGCAATTTCCACTCTTTTACTATTACAAAAATATCTTTATTAATTTCTGGAATTTTTTTCCCCAAATCAAAATTCTAGGTGGATAGATCTCTTCTCCTCATGAATACCTTTCCAGTGACTATTATTTTCATCAAATATGAGCTTTGAGATGAAAATTATGGTCCGAAGAAGTTTTGACTATTTTACTCAATTTACCCCTGCATGCTACATGTGTCTTCTTTTTCTTCCTACACATTTTTACACATCTAGATCCTAAATCTAGATCCATGGCTATTTTATATGGTTCAAAAAATTTCTATAGATTTATCTTGTGCCCTAAATGGACCTTTGAGCAAGGATTTATGCCCTCTGGAAGTGATCTGACACTGAAATTGTACCCTTATTGTTTTGGCTCTAACTTTCTCATAGAAGCTATGTTTTACAAACATATTAGCTTGTTGGAAAGATATCCTAGAGATATTTTATTTAATCCATAGAGAATTATGTGGTTTTGTTGATGGGGAAGAATTTCCCAACAACATTTAGGGGCACTCCTTGCTACTTAATCCCAATTAGACTATGCACCGTTTGGTTTAGAAGACCGATCTAGATTCTGGCATGACTGCCATTACTGGTTATGATGCTGAAGATGAATAGTTATGAAATGTAAAGATGTAGATGAAGACTATGTATGAAAATGAATCCAATCTACTTCTAATGTATCCTATCCTATCCTAGATAGGAGCATATCATTGTAACCGAATGAGATGCAATGAAACTAAACTTTGTTGGAAACCCTCATTCAGATAGATGTAATGAAGCTGCAAAGTTAGAAACAAATGCACACAAATATATAACTATAAAAGTATAAAATACATTTTTGCATACATCACAACCCATGTGCTAAGTACATATAAAATATAATAAAGAATAACATGACTGCAAGAGTGACATAGATTGCATAAGATTAGTCTAAATGAAAGCATATCCTTACAACCCATGTGAAAAGCATACATTCTGCTTGAAATAGTTCACAACAAAAAAAAAAACACATGCAAATTCCTCTTTCTTTCAAAAACTAGCCTCGAGGGCTTCTCAATATTCATTAACCAAGTATTTTCTCCAAAAAGATTTCTATAGTGTATACAAAGCTCTAAGAACCCCCTCAAAGTGGGTCTCTTCCCATATTTGCACCATTTTTTCTAACTCCTTTGTGACTTCTTGTATTCCCCCCAAAGAAACTGTTACAAAAGGCAAACTTTCAAATTCCTTGCCTAGGATTGTGACACATGTGGGGAAAAAAGACAAAACCGAGGTTGGTTAGAAAAAAAGACAAAATAAAATGTAGTTGACAACAACTTTGAATTGCTAATTTGTCTTTTATCATGGAATCTTCTCCCGGATATATGTTGTCCACATTTCTAGCTGATCATACAATGTTGATATTTAGTGGTATGCTAATTCCTTGAGGGAAGTTGCATGTATGGATGTGATGTCTTTGAGGGTCTGCATGTCCTTCAATATCGTATCCATGAACTCTTGAATCATAGTATGGACTTTGGTTGGCTATATGAGATGCTGCTCAATCAAGTCCATTGTTATTGTGGTGGCTGATTCAATGGCTTTTCATCTACGACTTGTGTTGTCCTATATCTTATCGACCAATTCCTACATTATGAGGTTATTTCCAAGCTCTTCTAATTGGGGGAGTCGACATATCTTTATCAATTCTTGTGCTGTTTTGTGCAAGCGTGAACATATTTCCATTGAGCTAATTGTTTCTCAGTCTGCCCTTTGTTTAGCTTGCTGACAACGCTCCAATGAGTAGAGATCCATTTTTCTTTCCATGCTTGAAGGGCGAGGGAGTTCGACTGGTGGATCAAGATTTTCAGCAATCCACCTGTCTATATCATATATACCCTCTTGTATGGTGTTCATAAGTGTATTCTTATCTTTTACCCTACTCTGTTGATCGATGATGGTGGCGAATAAATCCTGGAACATGTGCAGGTGGGAATACATGTTGATTATATCTTCCTATAGCTCCATTCTGACTTTCTTTGTACTTTCCATGAATATTTGAAGGTTTCCCTCATCGATCTTTACCTGATGAATCTTCTCCTCCATCTCCATGATCCTAGTGTCTTTCTCCAGGTTTTGTTGGTGTAGTTTTTGACATCATCTTCCATGGAGATCATGAAAGTGGAGCTAGTGAAGGATATGGCAACTGAATCTTCACTAACATTTCCTGTTATGGGAGTTTGCGTGAGAACTAAAATCAATTTCCCTTTGGTTACTGGGACTTTCTTTACTTGTTCTTGCAAAATCCTGCCTGACACTTTGTCATATGTGAATTTCTTTAGGTTGGGCACTTCACTTGGTCTAAATGGAGTACAAAGTCCCAAACCTAACCCGCTGAATGATGTATGTCCATTGACACTTGCTGTTGATATCTATGGGATATCGGTTCCCATCGGTTGTGCATCATCGTTTCTTGTTTCAACATCCTTTTTTTGTCATTCTTCTTTAGCTTCTTTGTCGAAAAATTCCTTAGATGCCTTTTCTGCTACCTCTATTGCTACTACTGCATCTATTGTTTCCTTTTCAATTATTTCTTTTTGTTCAGATTCCTTTTGTGAAACTACCTTTTATTTTGCTTCTGTAGTGGTTGTTGCTGCATCAACTTTAGCTTCTTCAACAATCTTCCTCTTATTTTCAACAACATCATTATTTTTCTTATGGAACTTTTATTTTTTCCTCCTCTCCTTATGTGCTATTGCTTATTATTCCTTAGTAGATCCTAACTATATAGATGTGGTTGCAACATATTCTTTTTCTATTGGCCCTTCTTCTTCCTTCTTTTTGGCCTCTTCTCTTGATTTTTCTTCATTTGCAATCCTCCCTATGGGCTTGCCTTGTCTCTTGAAGATGAATTCATCGTAAGTCCTTACGTTATAGTGTGTTTCTTCTTCTTCCCAAACCTATGATGCGTACTCCCAAGGCACGCCTAGCTTATTGAAATGCTCTTTGACAACCTTCTTCGGGTCGTGTCTCCTGAACCTCTCTTCTTCGAAGTGGTACAATAGTAGTACATACACTTCTTCTTGGGCCTGTTTTATGTTTACGAAGAAGTAGGTGCGGATGTAAAGTGGGAGAGGTGGAAATATAACTTTTTTATCTCTGTAAAACATTCCCTCGACTCTATTGATCACCTCTTGATAAGCCACTTCCTGGAGCAGTAGTATGTCTGGTACAAACCGAGGAAGAAGATGGGGGGATTTCATAGCACCATACACCATGATATAAGTGTTGTGTTCCATAAAGTACCAATCCCCAATCCTATTGATGACAACTATTTCTTTATCAATCATACATGGGGCTAGAATGCAGAAGATGAACTCATATAATGGAGCCAGGAAGTGCTCACAAATCGTATGGTACTTTGTTCTATACTTATGCTCGTAGATCACTTTGCAATATATATGAATGAATGCATCTGCTGGATGCCATTCCCAAGCCATGTTTGGGTATTGGTGTGCCACACACATGATGTCTATGAGGTATAAGTATGGAATCTTAGGAAGGTCCATGGCTGGGCTTATATGACTGTTGTGATGGATTCTGCTAGGTTGGCTGATAATATATCATCCCAATTGAATGATAATCCTTTATATGCACAATAGTAAATCAACAACATATATGATAGGGGAAATTTTGAGGCATCTTGCTCCCCCTATAACCTACATAACATGGCCACCATGTATTGATAAGATTTTCTAAGCATGGTCGTTGGATATCCGTTGGCGGGTATGAGTTTGAACTACTTATCTGGTTTGTACCAGATGTAGCATAGGTCCTTGGATGTATGCTTGAACTCGTCGAGAAGTTCATTATTTATCTTCTTGGTCCCTTTCACTAGATGATATCATTTGGTTAGGCCCTTGGGATGGAATGATGCTATAGTTTCTCCCCTAGCATTGAAAATTTACCTATTTCCGAAGTCCACATGCTTTAGTATCTAGGTGATAATGTTAGTGCAGGGGAACACAACAAAACGAGTTGCAACTCTGCGAATTCCAAACTTTATAATGTTCTTGAAAATATTGAGTTTGTCCCGGTCCTTTGCATCAATGGTGAAGTTTTTTTTTTTGAACATTTGATATACGTCGCCCCATTTGAGTACATATTCTCCCTTTTCTAGAAATCCAGAGGTGTCATTATGCATTTCCCTTGTAATGTTGATCTCATATTCAATCTGGTGGTTGATTTCAGAAGAATTTATGGCTGGCATTTTGTTGGTTGTCTTCTTCCTCAGAGACATATTTGAATATGCAAAGCAAATATGAGAACAATGCAAAGACAAAGCCATAATCGATACACATATATCAAAAAATAATTTGTCCAAGTATCTCATATGAAATACCTGAATAATCACTGGTGTTGATAATGGGTGGGGACTTGTCATCGGAAGATGAGAGTATGATAGCATGAATTGTTTAAATCTTGGTGGAAAGTTAGAGAAAAAATCACATTGAAAAGATAAATAGGATTGCAATTGGGGCAGTTCTTATGAACCACTCCAATATCTGTCGAAGCAGATGATGTTAACTATGTCGATGGGTTAATACCCAAACCAGAGAAGCTGGTGCAAAGGTTTTCAATGGGCTAGAGAGGTTCATGTAAAGAGTTCCAGTGTGCACTAGATAGGTTAGCGTAAAGTGCGTAAATGACCATTTTACACACTAAAGAAGTTTATGGAGAAGTCTCTGAAGACACCGGAGCACTTTATATCAAGCTTTCCAGTGGATAGGCGTAGGTATTGGAAAAGTTTCCATGAAACCCTTCGGTTTACACCGAAGGTATTCATTCTAACTGTTATGGTACTATCAGAGGAATTCATGGTGAATTTTCCAGTTCTCAAGACCTAAAAAAAAACTAATTCCTTTGAATAAAATAGTGAAGGTTTCTCCACTTTATATTTTAGGGCTAAATGGAAGGTCGATGGATTATGTATCGATCATCTTCGGGCATGGAGGGTAAAGTTTAGGTAAGCTAGAGAATGAACTAGGGCATGAAAAAATACTACGTGAAGAGCCATAAACATGAGACTGGTTCCTTTACAGAGTGAGAGGTATCACAATTGAGGCAACGATAAATATGTGTTTCACCTCGATGGAGTTGGTCAATGGATATTCCACATCATTGGAAAACTTAGGTAGGCTCTAAGGGTAATTTGTCATTGTGGCCACACCATATATGATTTTATGTGCTCAGGTTATGGGATGGGGGTAAGGTTCTAGTCGAATAGGGTAGCAGGCCTGAAAAACATGAGGTAAAGACCCTTTGCATGAAACTAGAAACCCTAACCCTAGAAAAATAAACTAGTGAAAGAAAAGGGTATGGGTGATTTTTATGGATTACCTGGAAAAAAGGTGATCGACATTTTCCTTTGGATCTTAGTTGTTGATATAAAATTGGGTGTGATATGAACCATTGATCCAAGATCCGTCGACAATCGATGATCGACACTTTCCTTTGGATGCACAAAACATTTTTCCCAAACTTTCGGCTCGACCATCGACCATCAATCCATTCCCTTGACAACTGATTCACAACACAATGCTAAACTGACCGACCCAACCATCGATCGTCGTTCATCGACGATTTTCATTGGCGAATTAAACTCCTCACCACTTTGGCCGACAACTGACCGTTATCCCATTGAACATCAATCATTTTTCTTGGAAACCACTTGTAACACCTTGTTCCATCCACCACTTCTGTGCTGATGTGCAAACCGCTGATGTGGCATGAAACATCATCCCAAGGTATTAACTTGGATGATGTGGCACAACACATGGATGATGATGTGGCATGACACATGGATGATGATGTGGCATGAAACATCATCAACCCTATTTTCTCCATCAACTATCGACCAT
This sequence comes from Picea engelmannii, assembly GCA_009831015.1. Classification (NCBI taxonomy): domain Eukaryota; kingdom Viridiplantae; phylum Streptophyta; class Pinopsida; order Pinales; family Pinaceae; genus Picea; species Picea engelmannii. The sequence goes on along the minus strand of ML787392.1, from coordinate 121,184 downwards.
TTCTCTTGGATAGTCTGAACACTTCGCCGATTCACCCGATTCTTGACCATCGACCCATTGACCGTTTCTCTTGATCGACTAAAACATTTGACTAAATTAGTCGAAGATTGACGATCGAGAATTTTCATTAGCGATTGAAAATACTTCGCTGAATCCAACCAACGCCTGGCCATCAACCATTGACGATTTCCTTTGGTGACCAAAGTAAACTCTTCACCAATTCGACCAACCCGACCAAAGACCGCCGACTATTTCTCTTGGCGAACTTCAACACTTATAAATTTTGATAAAAAACTAGATGAATCCGGGCCATTGATCTCTCTCTCAATATGATCTTGGCCGTCGATTTTGCGCAAACCTCCCAATGGACGAAATGAATATAGACTGTTGATTTGATCCATTTTTCAAACTGCCAAAAATGAATCTAGGTCGTTGATTTACTTAACCTTTCAAACGATTGCAAGCTTATGAGATTTTAAATTTATTAAATTGAATCTCAGTCACTGATCTCATGATCAAACACGATCTCGACCATTGATTCACAAAACTCTTCAAAACACTACAACAACCATTAAAACTTGAATTTCAACCTTCCAGGTTGAATTAAAATATGCAAATATGCAATTCTACTCAATTGAACCTCTCTTAGACAATCACGAGTCATTTAAACTCAGTTTTTTCTCATGATTTCGAGGATTTCACTCAATTTCTCTTTGTTTTCCCCCCAAATTCATCACAGACAAAATCTGCAACAACAATTAGTCAAACTTGCATTGGTTTGAGCCCATACAAGCATAGTGTTTGAACCATATTCTTTGATACCATAATGTAACATCCCCCAACATAACTGAGGAACATTGTGGTACCAAATACTCTTAAAATTAAAACTTTTACAACTAATTCAATTTCCCGTAGCTTCCAAATACGATTTACATATATATTTAACCATTGTCTTTTACCATAAATTAGATGCATCTAGAACATGCTAAAATATAAATGAAATATAGCTAAATAACCAACATGGAAACATATAAATTATTCTCAAATACACAGATTTCATGCACATCAATTTATCTCATAAATACAAGACAAAAAATAGATAATACACTTATCTTTCAGATTAGTTGTGCAACCAACTTCTTGGGATGGGCGTTCCACCCAACCACATATCCTTTGTTCCAAATCTCAACAACAATTCACCCTCGAGTTGAGGCTAGTAATCCACAAAAGAGGGTGGTCTCTCGCTGTCCACTCACAACTCAAAAATCCCACAACCCACTAATATTCTCCTACAACTATCTTGATTTTCCACTAGCTCTCTTCCTCTTGACTTTACCAAACCAAGGAATGTACCCCTTCATTGATCATAGTACTTTGAGAATCCCATTCGTTTATCAAGGTCTCTTTTGCATAGGTAACTAGGATTATCTCAGCTGGGAACTCAAGGGAACTTGCTGCTAGGAAAATATATCAACAAACAAAAGCAAACACTTTTTGTTACAATGCAACTCACATAGTAGTTCACTCTTTAGGCCTGACAACCCAGTTCTTCAATCTTCAACTCCAAAATTATCCAGCATGATCTAGAATTCACCCTCCATGGATGTTCCATCTCCAAGATCTCTTTCTTGCTCTCTACATGTTGTTCATGCCCCAAAAACTCCTTGTGTAAAAATGTTGTAGCTACCCATACAATTTTCCTCTCATTTGGCTTGCTTGCTTGACTCACACACTTCCCCAATCTGATTCTCTTAGCCCCCCATGCTCCCAATAACTATGGGATGTGACCACTCACACCCACTCTCTTACATGTCTTCAATGATTGGCTTTGGGAACACTCAATCAAAGATTAGAAGGTTCATATACCAATATAAAATTTAGGAAAATGGGTTGAATTAATATACATGGGTAATTCCCCCTTGGATCCCTCTTTGCCATTCTCTTAGACCCTCCCCTCTTTTGTGGATTAATTCATCCCCCATCTCTAACCATGTCCCCTTAGCAATTGGCATCACATATTATTATTAAAACATAGAAATACAATTCACATATTACATCGCTTGGCCGTAGCCACACATTATATATACATTAAGCATGCATTAATCTGGGGATTATAGTGGGGACATTACATATGGAATCACACAAAACCTCACTGATACCAACATACTATGAGTTCACGATGAATCACAACCATCCGTTTCGCTATAACGATGAATCTCAGTCGTAGAAAACTTTAACATAAACAATGGTTGTTCATGGTCTTCGTATTGCCATGTCATCTCTGTACATTCCACATAACCATGCCATGTGTCTAGTCGTACCTTGCCATGCCATCTTTCATACTTTACTTTGACACCTCAATTGACACGTATAATGCCACATCATCGTACATATCCACATGTATTTCCACATCACCATTTGAATCTTAACACTGCACATTGATGATAAAGCAAGTATTTTTGGAGTTTTCATTGGTTCTGGTAGGAAACATGTGCATAAAATAGTCCAAAAAATGCCAATGGTCTCAAATTTTCGATCCCTGATGGTATGAAACAAAACACACCAATAAAATGAGTTTTGAAGCCACCGATGAACTAACAAAGGACTTAAATTCACATCGTCACATGCAGTAATGATTTAAATTCGGACATGGCGAATTGATGAATGCATTTAAATCAAAATATTCGTGTGATTCGACTATACTAATGAGGATTAATGTTATATTTGACTGAAATAAGATTAGATATACGTGCTTAATTGAGTTCATTTTACCATTTGCTATCGATTTCTTGAGAAGAGTCTATGCAATGAAGAATTATGCATAGAAATCTTATTTGTGTGATTTTATTTTGCTGTCCCGGGTTTTTGCGTCTTTGATTCTGGTAAGCATCATTGTTTGATTTCTCAAATTCTAACCAGGTACACATTCCTTAAAAGTAATCACTGTTTTATTTTTAAAATGTGAATGATGGATTGTGGCCTGAAAATTGTTTGATGTACATGAAAATATGACCATGAAGAATTGTTACCTGTTAGTCTCCAAAGACTCCAAAAGGAAAAGGTGCCCAGATAGGTGAAACATCAACCCCTGCATCCACAAAAGAAGTAGAGAAAGTGCCGAAAGTGGAACCAATAATTTGAATCCCATTAAAAAAGGTTTTCATCTAACCACCACTTTACAGGTATACAGAGTCAGTCATAGGAACTAAGGTACTTCTCCCTTTCTGGAATGATCTTTTTAATAAATTCAGAGATGCAAAATACTCAAAATTTATGCCATATAGTGACTGGGACATCATGACTATAGATGACTAGGTTTTCGCCAACATTCACCTTCATTTGCTACACACGGTGGGTGTTAGGGCCCCTATTATTCCATGCATAGAGGCACTAGAATGGATTATAATCCATGTAGACGATGAAAAATGATTTATTAATGATGAATAGGGACAATGCATATGAACTTTCCTCTCTGTTGAAATCAACAAGTACTATAAGCTTCATGAACCAGAGTTCAGGATCAACAATAGTTTTGTGGTTGATTTCTATATAAAACATGATGTGAGTAAGCTTGTAGCTTCATGGTAGAAGGAGGGTAAAAAATTCATAAATTGGACCTCATGGTGGTATGAATTAACCAATTTAAGAGAATCATACATGTACCTGATGGTTTTAATATGCATATAGTATGGTGAGAAAGATTTCTTTAGGTTCAATGAGGCTTGGATGCCATTAGAATACACCATGGCAATAACAAGTGACATTTTTAATTGAGGTGTTATCATAGAAAAAAAAACTCAGCACTCAGATCAACCAAGCACAAAATCCTCTTCCAAGTGAAGTTACCGCATTCTATATGGTTTCTTATCTATTAGATGTGGTCTGTGCCCGCAATGTATTTTATGAGATGAACTTAAGTTGACACGTATCTAAATTGCTTGTCCATATATATTTTAGTATATTATGGGAAAATATGTACAAGAGATCATACCCTGTGATATGCAATCTCTTCTTGGTCTACCTTTGTTTTATCATTTTTCAACAAGAATGCCCTAGGCTATCTAAGCAAGCCAAGAATATTATTTATTGGGAATTGGTATCTCGAGGAAAAATGTACTTATTTTAAAATTTTTGGAGTTACCGGTGCTCCACATATATTACCATCATATGTGCTATATAGGTTGGACTTGGGAGAGATCCGTTATCAAACAATCTTGCAAGGGTTTATTGCCTCTTTAGTCAAGGAAAAAAAGAGGGCATTTATTCCTTATGGTTTTCAATTAGGCTATTATTTTGTTAAAGACACTACACTAGCCAGGCACAAAGGGTCAAGTCATATTGAATATAGGTTTGGGATTGAAAGTTATCACAAGCATGATCCAAAAGGTCTCATATTGAAACATGCTGAACAAGTTGTAGTATATTGGCCGTATGCACATGAAAAATTTGATGATGAAGTCTTCATTGAGAATGCACACAACTGGGATGAGGTTTTTCAGAGAAAATATCAACTAGGTCTTACTGTTTTTAAAACTATCTCCATGGATGAGTAAGTAGAGGTTATTAACCAAACTGTTGCAACTGCTGTTCAAGGAGTGGAAGCCAAAATATAAACTGAAGAAGCAAGGAGAGTGGAAGAGGTTTGAATGAAAGTAGAAGCTGAGTGGTGAGCCCTTGAAGAAGAGAAAAATAAGGCAGCCCAAGAGCAAGAAAAAAAGAGGAAAATAGAAAAAGAGTTGAAAAGGAAATAGGTTGAACATATTACTCAAGGAGAACTAGCAGGGAGTGGAAAGAGATAGAAGAACACCGAGCATATGGTGATAAAGGAGAAAGACAGGAAACCCAACCAGAATCCAAAGCACCAACTGATTTGCTGAAGGATGTTCCTCCTGTAGAGATTACTCCTCAAAGCATTATAGATCTTACCATGGAGGACGATGAAGACGTGGTGGGAGAAGAATGTCTCATTCATAAATGATTCCAATCTAGATGCTAGGAACACACCTCCAATCAATAAAAAAACAAAGGAAACACCTATGGACACGCATGTTGGTGAGAAAACCAAAGAACTCAATGGATAAGTATTGCACCAACTCAAAGAAGACAATGTACCAAAAGGTGTTGTAGAAGAAGGGATTGAGGAACAAGAGAAGGGTGATGTAACACCAAAAAAGGGGTGGATTTTAGCTAAACAATACCTTGGAAAGGAAACCTCAGAAACTAGGACAAAAGAAGAGACCCCTGAACCAACAAATGATGAAGAAATTGTTAATTCGTCTACTACATATTTACCTAGTGATGGCGAGTAATATGCAGTTTCCATGGAAATAAAAGAAGATAATATATCATCTCAAGAGAAGATGATAAATACCTCTAAAGGAGAAGTGGATGAGCAAGCAGGAAAAACAGGTCAACTGACTTCTCAACCAAGTAATCAACAAATGAAAGACCAAGAGGTGGAGGAGGTGAGAAAACATGTAACAAAAATGGATAAAGGTAAGGCTCCTATCACAAAACATTTTCATACACTAGGAAGCATGGAAAACATATTAGCATGGGGTGATCAACCAATACGTGAACCCTTAGATGAGGTTGCCTACATTGAATTGACAACTTATGATAGGAAAATTCAACTACTTGTGAAAATAACACAAAGAAAGAGGAAGTTGACCCTAGATAGTGCCGTAATAATGACATTAAAACAAACTTAAGGATAGGGTCAATGAATTGTTGGGTGCAAGAATGGCCATATCCCATGCCACGATTGATAGAGCCAAGGAAGACGAAAGAGAGGTAGATTCTATGAAAAATGAATTGGAATCTCTTCAACATCATGTAGATTATTATAAAGATACTACTCAGGTAGTGTTTATATTGAGAGAAGATTTCCTGGAAGAATATGGCAAGTATAGGTTAGTTTGATATGATTTCATGTCGAAGATTATTCACCATCAATAAGAAAATATGCTTGGCGTAGTATCTTACAAGAAAATGTTGAAATGGGTTGAAAGGGCATCTAGGACTTTGCATTAGGTGGAATATATCAGGGAGATACATAAAGTTCGGGGTGAAGAAGATCATGGCATCAAAATGCTAACTGATGACAACATTGCTATGATGCAAATGGCCACAAAGTATTGGGTTCAATGTGTTATTGAGACGAAAAATAAAATGCAAGATAGATGGAATGAATGTCTCAGAAACTGGGAGAAAATTGATGGTGTCATGACATAGCTTCAACTGCCCAAGTCCGGGTCACTTGAAGGCTTTCAGGATCCATAGGAGATAATGATGCATTACAAAACCGACAATATGAAGTATGAAATATATGTCCACAAAATAACCATCATGGAGTGGGGAAAAGTGAAGAAATATAAGAGAGATACAATTAAAAGGATCACCAACTTGAACTACTTAAATTCCAAAATAGACAAATACATGCAATGCACCAAGGAGATAAATGAAGTACTCAACACACCAATGGACCAACATCGATTTCCCTACATGCACACATGTAAGGAGATTTTCTCTTAGTGGGAAGAACATGATGATGCACATCCAATAGATTAGTTGTCTCATGCACAAGGGTCGACCTAGAGAGACCAACTTGTTTATTTTTATTTTCATTTAATTTTTCTTATAATAGCATTGTTACTATGTTTAGACATTTTGAATTTTAATAAATGGTAAGATCGACCATGCACAAAGGGTTGATGGTTTTGTAAAGAAATTTTGAATTAGAACAACAAATAATTATTTTGGAAGCATAATTAAGAAGCTCAAAAGGAGCCATGATGAATTTATCATATATGTGTGTATTCTTTCTCATAAGTGGATTGATCTACGATGCGATTAAATGCTACAGGCATCTAGAAAGACTTTAATTACTTTTAAATTATCTCAATTGATTAAAGAATTTCTGGATTAATTTTGGTAATGAGTTATTTCTTTGATAATTAGTTTCTTTCATGTCAACTTGATAAGTGCATAGATATTTCTTACTTTATTGTCTTCGTATATGTTTCTTTATGCTGTTAATTAATTATTGTTTTCTTAAGTAATATTTGGTAAAACAATAAAATTCCCTTAGTATTTTTGCTTTAGGAATTTAGACTCAGATACTAGTTACTTAATGTTTCTAAGGGTTATCCTAAGCACAAATTTCTTAAAAACTTTTTTTATTCAGTTTTCTTTCCATGCTAGATATAAACAAAACACAACAAACGAAAAAATAAGGAACAAGAAGAGTGAATTTAAATAATCATTAAATCCCATTGAAGGGTATCCATACCATTATTCTGGAGGATTATTCCACACCAAACATGAATGATTCTAATTGGGCCTCATCCTTGGGTTTAATCCCTCCTTTTGAGTAAAAGGGAATCCACCCCCCTCAACAAATCCAAAGAATTCTTTTATGTTCGACTGCAGAAAATTTGTTCACATAGATAGAATTGTACGAGTTGGGGCATTGATGAAGACCATATATTTTTATGGCATTAACAACATCTTGCAACATTCAAAATTTTTGTCTTGTAGATGATCTCACCTTCATATTGGTTCAGCCGCATCTTTAAAATTCATTGTTTTCATCATATTCATAATTGCAATTTTTCCAGTAATGGCCAAGCAATCCTGTAACCACTACTTTCAACAGTTACCGAATTCTCATAGTGGTTACCAGATGTTATGTAATATGCCATTTGAGGTTTGTTTCACAACTCAATTTTTTTTGATGGAAACCAACTCCAGATTCAGAGTCTAGAGGTTCCCCAACAACTCATATCCTCCTACTTCAACCATCCAAATTGGTATTTTTAGCAACACACATTCGTTTGTTCCAGATCCAACATCAACAATCAACATTGACATTGTTCATTCTTAGAAGTAGAATTTCAATTTCCTTTGGTATGATTCAGTACACATGTTCTTAGGTTTCTATCCTCTCTTCCATGTTTTCATTCCTCAAATTCCAACATAGTTGAATCTATGTGTGTCAATCCAATTTTTCATTTAGGTAAATTGAGGTAAAAACAATTTTGAATCTCTTTTGTTTATTAAAAATATGGGAAAATTATAACAACAACTACCATGAGATTTTGTATTTCCTATGTTTTCCTATTGATTATTACATGATATGACTTCATTACCTATCCAATATTATCACCATTTCCTTTCCATCTCTCTACATTATAAACTTGTCCCTTACTATATCATCATTACCCTTCCCTATCATTATTTCAAATTTTCTCCTTCCTTCACTATGATTTCCATGCCTCATTTCGAATCTTGTTGTGATTCAAAATGAGTCACATAAATAAAAAATCATTGTATTTTTAAAACACTTCCCTCACCCTTCCTTCTACATAACTATCTCAATGATAGTGTTAAACTGCTGTGAGACGAAGTGCTTCAACATAACCTCTATACCATGAATTTTGCATCATGGGTAAATAGGGAGTTGTCAGACAAGAGCCCATAGGAATAAAAGTATTAGAAGGACATCCAAAATTTAATGCATGCAAACATGTTTTTCAGGTAGTCGCATGATATCCCTTCTTCCAAAATATTCAAGGACATAATGACTGGATGACCCAGGCTTTTGTAGAGTGTTTTGATGGAAAGGTCGCTCGGACTGGTGACTTGGTGATCACAGTCTCTAAGAACTCAGTGGCCCATGCCACTTGATTACCTCAAATGGGCGAACGATGGTTCAAGAATAAGCAAATTGAGAAGGGGGTATGGGATTGTTTTTTATGCACGTCCCAGTAAAATCCTAATTGGGAGAAAGGAGTGTCGAGGGCATGGATAAAAGAGGAGTGGAAAAACATGTTGATTGTTTTTCAGAATTACATTACATGCGAGGGAAGGTATGGGGTCTCTTTCTTATATCATATCCGCATGTTGTTACATTTTGAAGTAGATGACAAGGTCAATTTTCCTTTCTATTTGTGGAAGAGTCAGTAAAATGGCTAATCATATTCAAAGTGATGTCGATGCCCTCCTTACACAACCTGCAGGTCGGAAGGTCCATGCCAACACAGGACCTTTCCTTTTTCCACGGCCCGAAGAACTCCAAACGATACTTCTATTTCCCTATCGGGAAATTTGCACCCACAACAATCCTCGTGGGATCCCCTCTTTGCACTTAGGAGATCGGAATTTGTGACTTCGCGAGGTCAGTGGTCGAGCGTTGGACTCTCGAATCCCCGAATCCTGATACAGTCAACGCTGACCCTTTCCCTTTTTCTTTCAGGATTTTCCCTATTGCGATTTCGACACTTGTGATGTCGAACAACTTGTCTTACCAACTCCTGAATCCCGATTTGCCAAAACTCCGATGCTCTCGCAAGTTTGACCTTTCAATTCCACCTCACTTCTGTCGAGAATTCAGACTTCGTGGTATCGCGAATCCTAATGCAATGTTTTCAAAACTTTTCTCCATGAAACCCCGAAACATCGTGCTACCTGTCCACTTCACTAACTCCTCTGTGGCCCCACACAATCCTTTGGCTGTCGGGATATCGCGATTCATGATTTCGCGATGCCCGTTACCAAGTTCACGAGACTTCCACCCACGAAACCCCGATATAAAATTTCCACGTGCAAATCCGACGACCCTTATGGCTCGGATCTACGGTCCTACCCCTCCTGAGCTTTGAACCCTTAGGAATACTCGTGGTAACTCCCCTACTCTTCTATGAGATCCAACGACTCACGGGATGTCGCGAATCCTCCTCAGAGAATACTGACCGTCCGTCTTTCTTCTGATAGTCTATGCACAGTTAACTGAAGTGCTTCTCTCCGCAAAACTCATCCTCCTGCGGCRCAAACTTACGACGCCTTCCTAACACTCCACGACACAYGCTTCCGGTGCTTCTCTTGTCGACTACTCGAAGGTCCTATATGATCTGAAAATAGAAGGCTGACTTGTTATGCTATGCAAGCACCCTCTACTTCAATAAATTAAACCTTAACAGGACCTTGCTTCATGTGTTAAAATATGCAAGATGGTTTATGTGTTAAGTTTAGGCTTCTTCTTGTCAATGTATATGTGTGAGGAAATGATCTTTTAAAAGATTAATTAGGTGCTATGAACCAATACACAACAATGTAAAGTGCAGCAAATAACACAACAAAATCACAACAATAGCAAGATGATAAAGGAGTTCACCCCTCTCTGGGCTACGTCTGCTTGAGCCTCCTTCAATGGACTTGGCTCTTTGGGATTAGTTTGTCAAATGTTCTTTTACAAGCTGCTTCTCAACTCCAATGGATTTACAGACTGTACCTTTGGGTTTAGAATACACAAAAACCCCAAGATTGACTATTAGAACTCTGAAAATGGATCTTGTCTCATCCAGTAATGACCTCTTCTACATGTGGCCTCTAAGCTTCCCGGATATTCAATGTGGAAAAAACACCTGTAAAAGTCCTCCAATGGATATGAAACCTATCCCAATGTGTTCAGAGCACAATAATTAGTCAGAAATGACTATTCAGTCTCAGCAAATAGATATGTGCTCATCTGAGCAATGCCTCAAACAACGAGGGCTTCAAGCTTCCTGGAGCTTCCTCAAACTTCAATGGTTAAAAAACTGCAACAGAAGTCTTCAAATTCCTGTGAAGGCTATGCCAATGGACTTAGAACGTCCAAAAACCCCTAGCTGGGCTTTTTCGGCACCTCATTTGGCCAAAAACTCCAAAAGTTATGCCTTCTGCCATTTTTCCCCTTCAAGCTCTGTTACTGGTTCACCATTTTGCACCTGTGTGAAAGTGACCCTAGCTCTGAGCGTGTTCCCGTGCCTAAACCTAGCACACACGCCTTCCGCAATTGGTGCTAAATTGTCGAACAGTTAACGTGAATAAAGCCCCCAAGGACGGAGGAGTTGGGCGCATGGGGCCATGTGGCCACGTTCCCCGCGCAAAAATAGGCACCCGTTTTGTGGTTAAATCTTGGCTTGACATGTGGCGGGCGCGTGGTTTTACTCGTTTGAAAACCCAAATTAAAATCAAATTAAAATCCCCGCGCGCATTTGTTTTCAAATGGTGGTCACATGGTAATACCATATAACCGGGGGTTATATTTAAATACACCAAACCGCGCGCATTTGAAAATAAAATTGGTCATAGTTAATTCCAATACACCCATGGGCTGTACTACCCAATTTGCGCGCCAACCGTTTGTAAGATTTTTGGTCACATGCATATGTAAACAAACCGTGGATTGAAACCACTACTCCGCGCGCCAACCCATTGAACAATGGTCATATGAGAGATATGCGAAACTGAGGGCCATACCAAAACACCCCCGCGCGTGTTATGGATACACGGTTATATGAAATTATAAGTGACCACGATACAAATTGGAACTGCACCATTTATCAACAGGTAAGGTCGTATGTGGATGATAGAACCTCGGGCTATAAACAAAGAACCCCCGCGCGCACCATTTGAAACGGGGGTATGGTCTTATGCCTGGTGCAAAGGACCGCGGGTCGGGGCTAAGCCCCGGCCCGCCCCCCTTTCCATTTAAAATAATACATCAACTTAAATAAATATGTGTCCACCCATATAACAAGAAATGATCGGTGGTATATTGGTTAATAGAGGTTCACGAAGGCTTTGTAAAGAAGGCGGAGGTCCGGGGGTCGAACCCCTCGGCCTCCATAAAATTTTAAACCAACACACAAACCAACAAATGGGGTGCCACGTGGCAGCCCTTGATTGGGCCACGTGGCACCCTAACATTCGCTCACATCATGCCACGTGTCGTAATCACATTCGACCAATCACAGATTGCCACATCACCTGCCACGTGGGAGTCGTACCATCAAGCCACGTCAGCATGTACGGATGCCCAGTCAGCCTGTACGGACTGCCCAGTCAGCGCCCCTTTTTTTTTACCTGTTTGGCTCGGCGAACAGATCGAGATATATTCTCCATACGGACTCCATTTTCGAAAGTAAATATACTGCCAGAATCAGGAAGACGAAACAGATGCAATGGGACCATTTTCGTCGCATTCCGAGCACTTTGAATTTTGAGCAAATTTTTGACCCCTGGTCCAGATTTTGATCACACCTTCCTACTGAAAGGCTTTTGGACCCACAAAAGCTTATGATTATCGATCTGAGATTCAATACTCCTCTTCTTTCAAGTTATATCAACTGATTCTACTTGAAAAGACTTTTCGACCATCACCTGGGTACTTTGACATGCCGTGCATTGCAACTGGCTATGTCCCTCAACCACTGCTCTCTGGCTGATGCTGACCCACTGTTCTCTCTGTACTTGGAAGACTGCCAACCTTCCCACTGAGAATCAAGTCCCTCTTTCGAACTCTTTGGCGTCAACATAATCAACTCTCCAATGGCTGCAAAACTTTCCTGCGACACCTTGTCACAAGCCAAGAAAACCATCAATCTTGAAAATAAATTGACACAAGACTGAAAATAATGACAGCAAATTCTTTTTCTCTTCAAGAAAACTGTCACATCTTGTGCTTCATCAAAGCACATGGTGTTTTCCTCCATCTCAATGTACTCAAAATTGACTTACAAGCCATCCAACATAACCGACTAACCACAAATCGAAAACCATGAACGACACAACATAGTCGTCAAGATAATATCGACACAAGTCGAGACTCAAGTGAAACATGCCAACCTTCCAAAATGACAAGTCTAAAAACATGATAAACAATCATGTTACAATCATGACTCATCCATGATGACAATCATCAAGTTCATTGTTTATGCACTCACAAAACCAAATGCATGTGCATAGCTCTTCAACTCTCCTTCTTGTAGAAACATAGGTACTCAAACCCAAAACATGTGGGTGCATAAGAGATAAATATGAAAATTATATGTGGCTGTAACAAAATGGACA
>ML787392.1:69729-107290 GCA_009831015.1 Picea engelmannii | reverse complement strand
TGCAACTTTTCAAGAAGTTGGTCTTTCTCCTCCTTCATGGCCATCAACTGCTCTTGAAGGACAATGCTCTCTTCCCTATCTTTCCACAACTCTTGTACCATATCCTTCATGGTTAGCAATGCATTAAACATCTCTTTGTCAAATAACTTAGATTTGGAAGATGTAGGAGAACTATCAATGTTTGAAGCTTCCTCCATACTTGCAAGATCAAACTTCAACACAAAACTTGCACAAATACCAACAGCTAAAACTCAAGCTATCATTGGAAAATACATGAGCAAAATAAACTATGCTCTGATACCATCTGATATGAAAATAGAAGGCTGACTTGTTATGCTATGCAAGCACCCTCTACTTCAATAAATTAAACCTTAACAGGACCTTGCTTCATGTGTTAAAATATGCAAGATGGTTTATGTGTTAAGTTTAGGCTTCTTCTTGTCAATGTATATGTGTGAGGAAATGATATTTTAAAAGATTAATTAGGTGCTATAAACCAATACACAGCAATGTAAAGTGCAACAAATAACACAACAAACTCACAACAATAGCAAGATGATAAAGGAGTTCACCCCTCTCTGGGCTACGTCTCCTTGAGCCTCCTTCAATGGACTTGGCTCTTTGGGATTAGTTTGTCAAATGTTATTTTACAAGCTGCTTCTCAACTCCAATGGATTTACAGACTGTACCTTTGGGTTCAGAATACACAAAAACCCCAAGATTGACTATTAGAACTCTGAAAATGGATCTTGTCTCATCCAGTAATGACCTCTTCTACATGTGGCCTCCAAGCTTCCCGGAGCTTCAATGTGGAAAAAACACCTGTAAAAGTCCTCCAATGGATATGAAACCTATCCCAATGTGTTCAGAGCACAATAATTAGTCAGAAACGACTATTCAGTCTCAACAAATAGATATGTGCTCATCTGAGCAATGCCTCAAACAATGAGGGCTTCAAGCTTCCTGGAGCTTCCTCAAACTTCAATGGTTAAAAACCTGCAACATAAGTCTTCAAATTCCTATGAAAGCTATGCCAATGGACTCAGAACTTCCAAAAACCCCTAGCTGGGCTTTTTCGGCACCTCATTTGGCCAAAAACTCCAAAAGTTATGCTTTCTGCCATTTTCCCCCTTCAAGCTCTGTTACTGGTTCTCCATTCTGCACTTGTGTGAAAGTGACCCTAGCTCTGAGCGTGTTCCCGTGCCTAAACCCAACACACGCGCCTTCCGCAATTGGTGCTAAATTGTTGAACAGTTAACGGGAATAAATCCCCCAAGGACGGAGGAGTTGGGCGCATGGGGCCATGTGGCCACGTTCCCCGCGCAAAAATAGGCACCCGTTTTGTGGTTAAATCTTGGCTCGACATGTGGCGGGCGCGTGGTTTTACTCGTTTGAAAACCCAAATTAAAATCAAATTAAAATCCCCGCATGCATTTGTTTGCAAATGGTGGTCACATGGTAATACCATATAACCGAGGGTTATATTTAAATACACCAAACTGCCTGCATTTGAAAATACAATTGGTCATATTTAATTCCAATACACCCGTGGGCTGTACTACCCAATTCACGCGCCAACCGTTTGTAAGAGTTTTGGTCACATGCATATGTAAAAAAACCATGGATTGAAACCACTACTCCGCGCGCCAAGCCATTGAACAATGGTCATATGAGAGATACGCGAAACCGAGGGCCATACCAAAACACCCCCGCGCGTGTTATGGATACACGGTTATATGAAATTATAAGTGACCACGGTACAAATTGGAACCGTGCCATTTATCAACAGGTAAGGTCGTATGTGGACGATAGAACCTCGGGCTATAAACAAAGAACCCCCGTGCGTGCCATTTGAAACGGGGGTATGGTCGTATGCCTGGTGCAAAGGACCGCGGGTCGGGGCTAAGCCCCGGCCCGCCCCCCTTTCCATTTAAAATAATACATCAACTTAAATAAATATGCGTCCACCCATATAACAAGAAATGATCGGTGGTATATTGGTTAATAGAGGTTCGCGAAGGCTTTGTAAAGAAGGCGGAGGTCCGGGGGTCGAACCCCTCGGCCTCCATAAAATTTTAAACCAACACACAAACCAAAAAATGGGGTGCCACGTGGCAGCCCTTGATTGGGCCACGTGGCACCCTAACATTCGCTCACATCATGCCACGTGTCGCAATCACATTCGACCACATTCAACCAATCACAGATTTCCATGTCACCTGCCACGTGGGAGCCGTACCATCAAGCCACGTCAGCATGTATGGATGCCCAGTCAGCGTGTACGGACTGCCCAGTCAGCGCCCCTTTTTTTTACCTGTTTGGCTTGACGAACAGATCGCGATATCTTCTCCATACAGACTCCATTTGCGAAAGTAAATATACCTCCCGAATCAGGAAGACGAGACAGACGCAATGGCACCGTTTTCGTCGCATTCCGAGAACTTTGAATTTTGAGCAAATTTTTGACCCCTGGTCTAGATTTTGATCACTATACCTCCTGAACTTTCATAAGATCCCTGCACGCAATCCTTGCGGTAGACTTTCAAGCACTTCCAAGTGTTGAAAATCTTTGACTCTGCACACACCTGCAACAACAGTCTTTAACTTCTTCCTCTCAGGTTCGCAATCCTGAGACTTCACTCGGCCCGCACACTCCTTTCACGACTCCTGTGCCCAACTGCACTTTTGAGGAAATGAGAACAAAAGTAAAACTACCTGAGCTTAAGAGATGCAACCTTGAATTCTTGTCGACACACTCCTTGCGGACACTTCAACTGCACCCCTTGCAGGAATTCTTACTCAGATAGAGAAACAATTGAAACTCATTCCTACCTCCTTTCAAACTTTAATCTTAAACCATGAAATCATATACACATCATATAAAGAAAATGTATAACAGGAAGCAAACATTCATGAGCATATCATTCAACATCGATACACAGAGAACAAACACAAAAACCATGAATTTGAATCAACTCCTTCTATTAATTCAAATATCTGTACATGGGTGTTCTTACACAACTCTATGCTTCTCTTCTATGCTCTTCTTTCTGATTATGTTACAATACACAATGAGGGTGTCTATATCCTGTTTCCCTCTTGCGCTCTAAAACTGTCTAATCTAGAATTAAATTCTATCTACCTGCATTAACTACTTTAAATGCCTTCTACCTACTAAGGACGAGAGAGAATCTCTCAAGGTCCGTTTACATTATACAAGTGTGCTTTTTCTTAATGGCTTCATTTAAGATTGCGCAACAACTTCAAGGAAATTTCAAAATTTGCGCTGGCGCTCGTCCAACTGTCCATTGTCTCCGTGCTGGCTCGCTTGATGTTGGCGATGCTCCTGCATCATACTCCCATACTTGAAAATTTTCATGGGCTCCTGTCCATGAGCTCACACACAGTCTGTCCATGCTTCTATATTTCTGCTTCATTCTCCCAGCTGGTGTCTTCAACTGGATGGTTCTTCCACTTGACCAGATACTCAAAGTATTGCTTTTGCCTGGTCCTCTTGCTCACTCTCTTGTCCAGTATGCACTCCATCTATGGCTTATCTGCAACTGGCATCTGCTTTGTCCACTGGATCACTGGCTGCTCATTTCCAGTCCCTGTTTCCTCAGCCCTATATGGGTACAAATTAGAGATATTGAATATCGGAGAAATTTCGATCCCATCGGATAATTCAATCTCGTAAGCATTATTCCCAAATTTCCTCAAGACCTTACATGGCCCAATTTTCTTCATCTTTAATTTATTATATGTTCCTCTCAAGAATCTTTCCTTCCTCAAATGTGCCAGAATCAAGTCACCAACCTCAAACTGAAGTTGTCTCTTGTGTTGATCTTCTCTACGCTTGTATTCTTGGCTTGAATTTTGCAATCACTCCTTCACCTGTCTATGAAGTTCTTTCATTGCCTCTGCGAATTCTTCTTCACTAGTGCTCCTAGTCGCAGTCGGTTTTGAATCCCTTAATTCAGAAATTCCCCTCGGCTGCATGCCATAGACAACCTGAAATGGACTCTGCCCCGTGCTCCTGTTAACCGAGTCGTTATAAGCAAACTTTGCCTGTGGTAATATGTTGTCCCACTGGCTGTGGTGTTCTGTCACCAAGCTTCTCGGCAAGTCTCCCAGACTTCTTCTTACCACTTCTGTCTGTCCGTCCTTCTGAGGATGATAATCTGAACTGAATGATAAGTTAGTTCCCAGCTTCTTCAATAAGCTCCTCCAAAAATTCCCTATGAACTTTGTATCTCGATCCGAAACTATGCTTCTTGGCAAACCATGAAGTCGAATCACCTCTTTGAAAAATAGGTTCGCAATGTTTGTTGTGTCACTGGTTTTCTGACATGGAATGAAGTGTGCCATCTTGGAAAATCTATCCACCACCACAAATATTGAATCAAAACCTCTTTGCATTCTTGGCAACCCCAATACAAAATCTATACTAATTGCATCCCACGACCTTTCTGGTATGGGAAATGGTTGATAAAAACCTGCATTCTGCTTCCTTCCCTTTGAATGCTGGCAAACTCTGCATTTGTCCATGAATCTCTTGATATCTACTCACATTTCCGACCAAAAATATGACTCATTCAGCTTTGCGAATGTCTTGTCGTGACCAAAGCGCCCTGCCAATCCTCCACTGTGTTTCTCCTTCAACAAATTCTCCCTCATGGAGCATTTGAGAATACACAGTTGATTACCTCTAAACAATAATCCTTCTTGGATCATGTACTCTATCCATTGGCTTCTATCCCTGAGAATTGGATTCTCAGCTGCTTCATACGCCTCTTTAAAATATTGATCATCTACATAAATGTTCCTGAGATCATCAAAACCTAACGTTTTGACTTTGAACTCCCGCAACAACAAACACTTCCTGCTCAAAGCATCAACCACTTTGTTAGCAGTACCCGAAATATGTTTAATCACAAAAGTGAAATTCTGCATATACTCAACCCATTTGACATGCTTCTGATTCAACTTTTCCTGTTGAGTCACAAACTGCAGTGCATGATTGTCACTGTATAAGACAAACTCTTTCGGGATCAAGTAATGTCTCCATTTCTTCAATGCCTGGATGATAGCATAAAACTCCTTATCGTATGTGGATTACTTCACCTTTGCTTTGTTCAGCTTCTCACCGAAGTATGCTATCGACCTGTCTTCCTGACTCAAGACTGCCCCGATTGCAAATCCGCTTGCATCACATTTCACTTGAAATGTCTTTCGGAAATTCGACAACGCCAAAACTGGTTGTTCTGTGATCTTCCTCTTCAACAGGTTAAAACTCTGTTCAACCTCTTCAGTCCAGTGAAAAGACTTGTGTCTTTTCTTCACTGTATCCATCATCGCTGCACTAATTCCACTGAAATTCCTGATGAACTTTCGATAGAAACTAGCCAATCCGTGAAAACTTCTCACCTCAAAGATATTCCTCGGTGATGGCCAATTCTTGATTACCTCCACCTTATCTGGATCCATCCTCAAATCATTTTCCGAAATAACAAACCCCAAGTAAATGAGCTTTGTCTTCATGAATGAGGACTTCTTCATGTTTATCAACAACTTCTCCTACTATAGCTTCTGCATCACTGTAGCCAAATGCTTTAGATGTTCTGCCACTGTCTTATTGTAAACCAGTATGTCATCCAAATACACAATGACAAACTTTCCGATGAACTCCCTCAGGACTTTGTTCATCAACCTCATGAAGGTACTCGGCGCATTTGTTAAGCCAAATGACATAAAAATCCATTCATACAACCCTTCGTTTGTTTTGAATGCTGTCTTCCATTCATCACCTTCTCTCATACGAATCTGGTGATAACCGCTTTTCAAATCAATCTTTGAAAAATACTTTGCTCCACTCAAGCAATCCATCAGATCATCCATCCTTGGCAATGGAAATCTGTACCTAATGGTTATCTTATTGATCTCCCTCAAGTCAGTACACATCCTCCAGCCTCCATCTTTCTTCAGATTGATTACTGTTGGAACAACACATGGACTCAAGCTTTCCCTGACCAAACCTTTGTCCAACAAATCCTGGACTTGCCTCTTAACCTCTTCATTCTCTTGCAATGTCAACCTGTACGCAACTTTGTTTGGTAAGATGGCTCCTGGTATGAGATAAATGCGATGACTCACACTTCTAATCAGTGGCAACGAACGCAGTAATTTGTCCACTACTATGTCAGCAAACTCTTCCAGCAGTTCTTGAACTTCTTCTGGTAAATCATCCACCCTTGTGCTAGTCAGAACAATTCTAGGCTTTCTGACCACAATGAACTGTGAATCCTTCTTCTTCTTAACCTCTGTAAGAAGTTCCTTCCCACTCATGAGAAGTACTGTGTTTCTTACTTCCGTCTTCAGCTCCTTATCCTTGATTGGAAGCAACATGTGTGTCCTCCCATTCTTCTCTAGGGTGTATGTATTCATTCTCCCATCATGAATCACATTCCTATCATATTGCCATGGTCTACCCAACAATAGATGAAAAACATCCATGGGAATGACATCACATAATATCTTATCATTATATCCTCCTATCTTAAACTCAACTAAACATTGTTTAGTAACAGTTACCTGGTGTCCTTTTTGTAGCCACGAAACTCTGTATGGGCTTGGATGATCGATCGTCTCCAGCTCCAGCTTCTCTACCATCTCTGTAGAAACAAGATTATCCATGCTACCACTTTCTACAATGACCTTGCATATCCTTTCCTTGGTCTTACAAGTAGTCCTGAAAAGTCTGGTCCTTTGGACTGAACTTTCCACCTCCTTCTCGAGTGTTAAAAGGACTTTTCGCATCATCAATGATCTTCCGCCTTCAGCGTCTTCTGCCTCAACATCCCGCCTCTGTGCCTCAGTGATGTGAGCTTCTCCACTCTCCTTCTTTTTATCTGGACACTCATAAGACTTGTGCCCATTCTTTCCACATGTGAAGCATGTTATTACTCCACCTCTTCCTCTTCCTCTACCCCTAGTACGAGGAAAAGTGTTGTTGTCAGCATAATCTCCTCTTTGCTCAGTATGCTTCCCTCTCTGTTCAACATATTGCCCTCGCTGTGAGGTTCCACCTCTCTTAGTTCAAGTCTGAGGTTTCTTCCAGTCCTCTTTGGGATTTTGGTATTTGTCCTGGGAAACTAATTTGCCTATGGGATGAATTTTGCCTTGATCTCTTTGACCCTGCTTTCTGCTCAACTTCTCTTCAGCTTTCAGAGCCATCTGATAAGCATCTTCCACCATTCGGATGGTTACCATGCTCATCTCATCCTGGATATCATATCTCAGGCCATTCATATATCTGGAAACCTTTTCATCATGGCTCTCTCGATGACTTGCCCTGATGTTTAGCTTGTAGAACTCCTCAGTGTATTCTTTCACTGTCATCAACTTCTGTCTCAGGTTCTGCATCCTCCCGAACAGAGTAATTTGGTAGTCCCTGGGGATGAATTTCTCCTTCATCTTTGCGATCATTCTGTCCCAGCTTTTGATTTTCTTCTTTCCCTTGCAACGTTTGTCATCTTGTAGCTCATCCCACCACAATGCTGCATGTCCTTTCAATCTTGTGACAACATGCTTGACTTTCTTGTCTTCTTCCACATCTTCATAGTCGATGTATGTGTCCAGAGATCTAATCCAGTCTAGAAGCTCTTTTGCATCCAATTTTCCCTCATAAACTGGAATGTCCATCTTCACTCTTGCACCCATCCTTGCAATAGCTTTGACCAAACGTTCGTTTGATGCATCTTCAGCTGCAACTTCTTCTTCATGTTCAGCCTCAATCTCACTTTCGGAATCACTAAGATCCCCCACACTGACTATGTGTCTTTGCGCTATCTCCATGTCTTCGAGTCTAGCTCGTAGATCACGCATCTCTCTCTCCATAGCTGGATCTGTCATCTGCCTGCCTCTTCTTCTTGGCATTTTCCTATCCTCTGGTGGATCGGGTGTTTGCCTGTCCCTTCTCCTTGGCGGCATGGTGAATTCTTCTTCTCTGCTACAGAAAGCAAAGAAACTTTCTATGCTTTGATACCAAAACTAATGGTGACGCCCGATACCTCCTCAACCCGTGGGTCGCAAGGTCAGCGTGCACACAAGATCTTTCCTTTTTCCACGGCTCGAAGAACTCCAAACGATTCTTCTATTTCCCTATCAGGAAATCTGCACCCACAACAATCCTCGTGGGATCCCCTCTTTGCACTTAGGAGATCGGAATTTGCGACTTTGCGAGGTCAGTGGTCGAGCGTTGGACTCTTGAATCCCCAAATCCCGATATAGTCAACGCTGACCCTTTCCCTTTTTCTTTAGGGATTTTCCCTATCGCGATTTTGACACTCACGATGTCGAACAACTTGTCTTACTGACTCTCAAATCCCGATTTTCCAAAACTCCGATGCTCTCACGAGTTTGACCTTTCAATGCCACCTCACTTCTGTCAGGAATTCGGACTTCACGATATCATGAATCCTAATGCAATGTTTTCGAAACTTCGCTCCATGAAACCCTGAAACACCATGCTACCTTTCCACTTCATTAACTCCTCTGTGGCCCCACACAATCCTTTGGCTCTCAGGATATTGCAGTTCGTGATTTCGTGATGCCCGTTACCAAGTTCATGGGACTTCCACCGACGAAACCCCGATATAAAATTTCCACGTGCAAATCCGACGACCCTTATGGCTTAGATCTACAATCCTGCCCCTCCTGAGCTTTGAACCCTTAGGAATACTCGCGGTAACTCCCCTGCTCTTCCGTGAGATCCAACGACTCACGGGATGTCGCAAATCCTCCTCAGAGAATCCCGACCGTCTGTCTTTCTTCTGATAGTCTCTGCACAACTAACTGAAGTGCTTCTCTCCGAAAAACTCATCCTCCTGCGGCGCAAACTTACGACGCCTTCCTAAAACTCCACGACACATGCTTCCGGTGCTTCTCTTGTCGACTACTCGAAGGTCCTATACCTCCTGAACTTTCAGAAGATCCCTGCATGCACTCCTTGCGACAGACTTTCAATCACTTCCAAGTGTTGAAAACCTTTGACTCTACGCACACCTGCAACAACAGTCTTTAACTTCTTCATCTCAGGTTCGCAATCCTGAGACTTCACTCGGCTTGCGCACTCCTTGCACGGCTCCTGTGCCCAACTGCACTTTTGAGGAAATGAGAAAAAAATTAAAACTACTTGAGCTTCAGAGACGCAACCCTGAATTCTTGTTGACGCACTCCTTGCGGACACTTCAACTACACCCCTTGCAAGAATTCTTACTCAGATAAATAAACAATTGAAACTCATTCCTACCTCCTTTCAAACTTCAATCTTAAACCATGAAATCATATACACAACATATAAAGCAAATGTATAACAGGAAGCAAACATTCATGAGCATATCATTCAACATCAATACATAGAGAACAAACACAAAAACCATGAATTTGAATCAACTCCTTCTATTAATTCAAATATCTATACATGGGTGTTCTTACATAGCTCTCTGCTTCTCTTCTATGCTCTTCTTCCTGATTATGTTACAATACACAATGAGGGTGTCTATATCCCGTTTCCCTCTTGCGTTCTAAAACTGTCTAATCTAGAATTAAATTCTATCTACCTGCATTAAATCCTTTAAATGCCTTCTACCTACTAAGGACGAGAGCGAATCGCTCAAGGTCCATTTACATTATACAAGTGCGCTTCTTCTTAATGGCTTCATTTAATATTGCGCAACAACTTCAAGGCAATTTCAAAATTTGTGCCGGCGCTCGTCCAGCTGTCCGTTGTCTCTGCGCTGGCTTGCTTGATGTTGGCGATGCTCCTGCATCACAAAGAAACCCTAGAAATATAAGCTGAAGTCTATATCATCATGGGATAATTAAAATTCTCATTGTGGAATATCTTAAGAAGATAAATGATATGTGGGATGACTTCTTGAATCATAATAGGTTTCATGAAGATGTTGTTTTTATTAATAAAGCAATAAATATAAGTGAAGACCTCAACTCTTCTATAGTTGAGGACATCAATAAATTCACATAGGAAACCCTAAAAGGAAATATTCAAGGAAAAATCGGGAGAAGAGCACCAAACCTTCCTTGCCTATTACCCAATGTTATACCATAAGTATGACTAAACAAAAACCTATGGAGATAGAGCACAACCGTGATGAGAAAGAAGAATATGTGGTTGTTTTCAACTCAGGGCATAAGAGGGCGAGGAATTGGTTCTCTGATCTCGATTCTCCTGCACGTCCTGAACCTAAACTTATTGAACCGACATTTGATGATTTTGACTATGACATAGAGTTTCCCGAGCCAGTCAAGAAAAAAGTGTCTTTTAATCCTACGAAGGACTTGACCTCCTTATGCTGAAAAAGAGAGATACAAATATTAAGAAATTTAAAGAAGAACTTGAGGAACTTAAAGTTTTAGATCATTATGTCAAGAGTGAAAATGAGACATTAAAGAATCAAAGTGTCGAATTGTAGGAGGAAAATGAAAAATTGTCATCTGAAAACATAAAATTTCTAAAGATAGCTAGATGGTGGTATATGGAAACTCAATTGATGACATTACACAATATAATGCTGAGTAGTAAGATTAAGAGGCAACATAAGAATAAATAATCTAATATGAATATATTGATATATGCGGCAACATACTCTTGAGATAGCTTGAATTTGATCAGTTTTGTTCAATTTTGGTAGCCATATTGAAGTGGCCATCAACTGCCTAATTAATTGGCACAAGGATACACATTATCTCAAGTGTGGGGAAGATGTTGGGCCTTCATTTTGATGCCTTTTTCACTCTCAAGAATGCCGTTTTTAACTCTTTTACTTCCTCATTTCACCTTCTTACTATTACTTTTACCATATTTACAACAAGCTCACAAGGCATTAAGTTGTCAATTCTGAATGATTTTCCTTATTTTTGACAAATTAATAGAGTTGGAGTTTCATTTTTTTCTAATGATGGCTATAATAGTTCCAGATCTTGTAACCCGAGTACAGATCCAGTATCCGTCATCATTGATTGGTATACTAATGCTTCTCCCAGAGAAAATCCACTATATAGGTTTTGTTTCTAGATGACGTGAGATGGTTTTGTGTTGATCAGATTAAATCCAAGTTAAATTAAGGCAATGCTATTCCAAGGTCAAACTTCCAGTCAATTATATTCCTAAATGAAGTGTCCAACAAAGATCGAGTTCAAAGAGGATATTTTCATGCATTTTATGTCATGAAAATATCATGTAATAAATATACACATTATATCTTTCACCAACGAGAAGATAAATCTATACCATGGCGTTTATCTCATATCTTGTATTTGGCATTAATCTATTGCATTAGTTTTGTCGACTCGTGGAATGATGTATTTGGTTGTGGTTTCTAAAACACCCTCCTATTCTTTAAATATGTAATGTGTATACAAAGTAGGGAGTCGATAGTTTATGTAGAGAGGATCAAAATTATGAACATAACGATTGTAAATCCATCAACCCGATTTCTATAATACAATGACACTGATGTTTTGAATATTTTGTGTGACTAGCTCATAGTGCTCTAACTCTTCTTTCAGCCCAAGCCAACTGGGAAGGCCCCCCTAACCTAGTCTGCATTGCAATATAGTTAGTTAAGTTAGTGTATTACATTTATTGTTCAAATTTGATTTCTTTTATATGATTATCAATTTAACATTTCAATTATTTATATGCTTTCATTGAAAAATGTATCGATCACTTAGATAAATGAATTACACACTGAAGGTTGAAGAACATATTTGCTTCATAATATATTGTAGGAACATTTTATGTATTTAAATCAAATGAAAGATTATGATTTGTACTTGGCATAACATTCTAGTAAACATCAATCCAGTGATCAAATATATCTTTATAGTGTTATTGGTTTCCTCTTTCACTGGTTTTTATTACGAGTGTGTTTCTAAATCATTAAGTCATAGAGTTATTTTATTAGTGTAGAAGTCATGAATGAACTGATACTGAACACACAATGTTTTCATTTTGTAAGATTACAAACTCTTGTTGATAATTTAATGTAACATAATTTATGCATATAAATTGCCTGATAGGGGGAAGGAATAATTTGAAGGATGGAAGGGTTTTCTAGTTATAATTAGGTCGTAATGGATGAAGGAGACATGAATAAAACCGATTTCACCGCCACTTGGGGTACATTCATGTATGCTAAAATGTAGTTTGGAGTAATGAATGAATGAACATATTTTTAAAGGGATTTAGATATTGGATTTACAAATTAAAAGAACATATTCATTATTATCTACCTAGTTGATATGTCTATATTCTGTAAGTTAGGAAATGATCCATTAGAGCATCTCAAATTTTTTTTTTTGAAGTGTTGAAGGTATGTAATTTCTCTTAATCCTAAAAGTTAATTTTTGTAAGATCAAAGGAAAACTATTAGGGCATATATTATCTAGAAGCATGGTGAAGATCGACCCAAAAATAGAATAATCTATCAAAATGGTGTCTCGCCCAAGGCATACTAAGGTTGTTTAGTCATTTTGAGGAAAACTCAACTTCTTGTGGAGATTCATCCCTAACTCTATTGAGATTATGAAAGAAATCACAAACATGCTCAAGAAAGGAAACAAAATCAAGTGGATAGATCTAACAAGGGTTTCTTTTGAAGAAATAAAGTTATCCTTGAGAAAGGCACTAGTCTATACTAATCAAATGATTTTATAAATTTTCCATTTTCCTTATAGCATATTATAGCTACAATATTATTATGAGAAAATGTTGAGGGTTATGAGAAACCCATAACCATTTTTAATAGATATTTAAGAAATGTTGAATCAGAATACAATATAATGGAGAAACATGCCTATGCCCAAGTTAAATATTTAGAATCATTCATAGACTAAGTATCACATTCCATAGTTGTAGCCTATGTTCTACATAGTTCTATTAAATATATTTTAACTCAACAAGATTATGACAAAAGAAGAGGGAAATGGATTTATAAAATCCAAGAATATGACTTAGAGGTCAGGTCTATAAATTTGGTGATGGGGCAATTCCCAACAAAACTAATGGAAAAATCTATTTTTCAAACATTGGGGATTTATCAATTACAGATCATAGGAGGAAAATCAAAAGAACCTGTACACCATGTAAAGTAACAATTTTTAGAGTCTCCTTGGTGCAAGGATATAGTGTGCTATTTGTAACATCTTTAATGCCTAGAGGGAGTGGATAAAAATAAAAAATGTCTCTAAAATAAAAACATGTTAAGTAGAATTTGCATAATGAATGGAGAGTTGTGTTGGAAAGACCCACATGGAATCAACTTGAATTGTATTGTAGAGGATGGAACTGAAAAATTGTTAATGAAGTGCATAAAGAGGTGTGTGCTAGTCACCATGCTGCAAGTGGTACTACTCATAATATCTTGAGGTTTGGTTATTATTGGAATATTCTATTATCTTAGAAATAATATTGCTATATATTGTAAATAATTCCAATTTTTTGTTAGTAAGCAAAAGGATTACCAACCTGCCTTTGAAACTAGTTTAGAGTTCAAGATTGTTTCTATAAGTGTGGATTAGAATTAAATGGATAAACCCATCCTTCATCCATTGGGAAAGTGGATTCTTACTGCTACTAATTATTTTACCAAATGGGTGGAAAAAATTGTTGGACAGTGGTTTTCATTGATGTCAAGAAGCAGTGGTTGTCATTGATGTCAACATATAAGATGGGTGTATTTAGAGAAGTCTCCAAAGTGGTCCCCTTATGGCGTAGCTCTAAGCATGGCCCTCACGGGAAGACACTTTGAAGAAGTCTACCAGAAAACCATATGTGTTGTTATGAAGACCGAATTTGTTTGAGGAATAAGGCCATGAAAAATAATGTGGATGCATATAAAAATGACATAGATGGATAGTCCTTGTCGTGTCGTTTCCAGTGATAGGTGGTGTTCCACGTGGTTCCTCACGGTTGAGGAGTTATGAGGTCACGAAGATGGAATCCCCAAAGATTGGTTATGGAGCCCCTAAACAATTACATGTCTTGGTCAAAGGGTAACATGGTTGTAACAAGAAATACCTAAAGCAAGGAAAGAAGTTAGCTTGAAAAATTATAAATACACCACAGGAATTCCTTCACATATACACACACAAGTTGAATGATTATCTATCTTTCAAGTGTTTTTGGTAAATATTTTCGGGGTATATTTGAGGTAGCGAAGTCTAAATAAGTATATTATGAGGTAGTGGAGGAAATTCGAAGAGAAGCTAACTTTCCAAGGTCATACACAAGTTACAGTGAAGGAAGGCATGGACATCTGTGAGTTACAGTGAAGGAAGGCGTGAACATCCGTGAGTTGCAGTAAGACAAGTCACAGATATGTGAAAATCCCTTGAAGAAGACACCATCTCTTGTTTGTTGAAGATGATTTGCACAGGTTGGTATGTGATGATATGCTTAAGATATTCTTCATGAGTAAAGGTATGTTTTGTATATTGTTGGTTGAGGCTTGTATCATGGATGGTATGGCACATTCTTGAGACATGTCTTGGAGGCTCTTTTGATATATGGCTGCATATGGTTGAGGTCCATGGTTTGGTGTCATTGATACATGCTTGAGACATATCCTTGGTATATTGTGTATGGCTGTTATGGTTCATTGCTAGAGGCACATATTTGTGATATTATCTTGAGGCACATTCTTTTATATCATTGATGATATGGTATATATACATGGTACATTATTAGCTACTCATCATTGATGTTATGGTATCTACATTTGGCATATCTTATGGTGCATGATTGATACATGGTATGATACAGTGACAAGTTAATGATAGGTTACAGGTTGATGGTATAATAATAATGACATGTTGGATATAGTGACGGGTTTGATACAATGACAAGTTAATGATAAATTACAAGTTGATGTGACAATGACATATTGGATGACAGGTTGATTATAAATTGATTATCAAAGAAAGTGAAAATATCAATGGTAGTGACAATTTGGTCTACATTTTTATTTCAGCGTGGCAGGACAAGGCACAGAAAGGGGGTTGTAGCCTCCTTCTGGTTGGTGTCAGAGAACTCAGGGAGTTGGAGCTTCCTTCAGGTTGGAGCCTAAGAATCAGGGGGTTGTAGCCTCCTTCTGGTTGGAGTCAGAGAATTCAGGGAGTTCTATATTCCTTCAAGTTGGAGCCTATAAATAGGGAGTTATAGCCTCCTTCCAGTTTTAGCTGGAGAATTGGGAAGTTGGTGCTTCCAATGAATGTGTTGTTTTGATATATAATAAAATCATTCCATGGTTTTCTCCCATTTGGGCTTTCATGCAAATTCTGGTGTATCCTGTTTATGTGGATGTCCATTATGCTCTGTTGATTTATACTGCTCATGATATATTGATGATGCACTGTTGATGATTTTTATGATTACACATTATGGTTAGACGTGATATATAAGTGATCATACTGATTCCCTCCCTCTCAGTATTCCAACAATTGGTATCATAGCGTGTCCTTCAAGAAAAAATTTAACCACTAGAAGGATATCATGGAATACGCTAAGATTGGAGTACCAAGATTTGATGGTCAAAACTATGCATTTTGGAATAAAAGGATGCAAATTTTTTTACAGGTATAGGGATTTGATGTTTGGTAGTTGGTCGTTCAAAAAGTTCTAATATATTTACCTATGAGATTTGATCCTAAGATATCAACCCTGGAAGAAAGAATAAATCTTGACAGTTTGAGCATGGATGAGCTACATAGAATATTCACAGGTTATGAAATGAGGATAGAAAAAGAGAACCCAATCATGAAGGAAGTAGCATTCAAAGCATCCAATAAGACAAATAAGAAAAACAAGCAAAATTCAAAATCAGATTTCCCCCGTAGCGATGATTAAGAGGAAGATGAAGAAGTGGCAAACTTCATAAGAAATTTAAAAATAGGAACCAACAAGTACATAGATATACTTCCATTAAAATGTTTTAATTGTGATGGTATTGCTCATTTTTCTTCTTAATGTCCTTATGCTAAGAATAAAGGTACCGATGAAGAAGAATATCCTAAGAAAAAAAATAAAAGTAAAAAAGGAGACAAGAGAAGGAACAAAAAAAATTCTTCAAGAAAAGTTTCTACTCAAAGGAAGAAAAATCTTCATCATACAAGGATGATGATAGTGACAATGAATTAGAAAGAGTACTCTTCATGGAAGTAGAAGATGATGAATAAGATTATGAAGATTCGCGAAGTCGATCAAAAAATATAATTAATCAGTGCCTTAGAAGAAATAGGGAAAGAAAGAAAGAAAATCAAGTCACTCAAGGTAGAGTTAAAGAAGAAAGAAGGATCTCAAAATTCCAATTGATAAGAAATCGAGAAAATAATCACAAAGTTAAAAATCTAGGTAGAAGAAGGTAGAAGGATTGAAAAAACACTCAGAAATCAGTTAGAATATAAGGAGAAGATGATTGAATGTTTGGAAGAAGAAATAGTCACCTTAAAAAAAACATTTAGAAGAAATATATGTGGTAGAATAACACTAAAATATTGGATGAGATCATCAACAGTCAAAGGCCATACTGTGACAAGTACAGGCTAGGATATAACTAGATGAAGACTGAGAAAGGTTCAAGCTTCAAGACAACAAAACATGAAGCAAAACAAATCACCATGCATAAATAGTCATAGGTACTCAAGAAGAAAATGACAGAGGAACTGGACCACCTAGAAGATTTAGAACACATAACCAACAATCAACAACATCTAAAGAAGAAGAAGGCTTCAAAAGATCAACACCATTGAAAAGATCCCCTACATCCAGGTATCAAACTATTTTTCTTGATTTATGCTATTTTTGTAACAATTTTGGTCACAAAGCTGCAAACTGTAGAGCCTAGGCCAAGAACATAAGAAACTATCTAAACAACAATGATCTCAAAAAGTCACATGAAGCATAGAATAAAAAACACAACAATTTTGGTTCACTAAGTAACGAAATAGAGTGCTACAAGTGAAACAATTTTGGACACATAGCCAAAGATTGCAGACTGATTGTTCCCCCAAAGGAACCATAGCAGAATATCAACAATCATAAACAAGAACCACAAAGGAAATGGAGAAGAAAACATGATCAATTCAACACTGAAGAATGCTCACTTTCTCTACAAGCCCAATGCAAGAAAAGTGGAAGTATGTTGACAACGGTTGTTCAAAGCATATGATAGGTAGCAAGAACATGTTTCTGACCTTGAAGAAAGAATAAGATGGATCAATTTCATTTGGAAATGATAACTTAGCTGAAATATTAGGTAGAGGCACAGTCAAGTTTGGAAGCGAAGAGGCCAAGGAAGAAAATGTTCTACTGGTCGAAGGTACGAATAATGATATTCTAAGTGTCAGTCAAATGTGTGATCATGGACACAATTTTTTTTTTGACTCAGAAAAATGTAAGATAAGAAAAGAAGGATAAAAAAAATTGGTGGCTACAGCTAGAATAACCTCAAACAACATATATGTCTTGAATGAGATTGGAAGGGAAAAATGTTATTTAGGAAAGGAAAATGAGAGTTGGCTCTGGAACAAAAGGATTGGTCACTTAAACTTTGATAACCTCATCAAAATTAACAGGAAGGAATCAATGAAAGAAATGTCTGAGATCTCAAAGCCAACAAATACTCTGTGTGTTGAATTTTCATAAGAGATGATATTGTATATGCAAATGTGTTGTTACAATGATGAGTGTTCCATATATATAGAACATATGGTGACCATCCATGAAAGGATGCATCCCTTGGATAATACATATATATATATATATATGGAACACTCATCATAAATAACTACTTATATATGATATATATTTATACCTTATATAAATATATTATTATATTAATAAGATTGTTTACTAATTAATAATCATATTATTATATATTAATCTAGTAGAATGTCTTTCTGATGATGCCCAAACATCAACACTCCCTCTCAGCGAGGGATACATTCTACATTATGACAAGATTACCTCTGAATATTACATGTGGGTAGCTCTCAAATAGCTTCAACATGTCACCATGACATCAACTACTTCGCAATGCATCTGTACCTCATCATGTGTACCCTTGTGACTTCGCAACCAATGCATCCAAGTCTTGTGGGTAGTTATCAAATAATTACAACATGTCCCCATGACATCCACTACCCTGCAATGGATCAATACCTGATCACGTGAACCCTCGATCTCAGTGCCAACCCTTTTTCATGCTAGATGAGATCCACTTGTCTCAGTGCACACCCTTTTTCATGTTGGATGAGAATACTTAGTGCCAACCCTTTTCCATGCTGGATTAGTCTGACCTGTCTCAGTGCCAACCCTTTTTCATGCTGGATGAGTTCCACCTGTCTCAGTGCCAACCATTTTTCATGCTGGACGAGAACAATCAGTGCCAACCCTTTTTCATGATGGATGAGTTACACCTATCTCAGTTCTAACCCTTTCTCATGCTGTATGACAACACTCAGTGCCAACCATTTTTCATGATAGATGAGTTCCACCTATCTTAGTGCCAACCCTTTTTCATGATGAATGAGAACACTTAGTGCCGACCCTTTTTCATGCTGGATGAGTTCCACCTATCTCAGTGCCAAAATTTTTTCATGTTGGATGAGAACACTCCCTTTATAGAGGGACCACACCAAGTAAGTACTCAAACTTCATTATAAAAAACAACTTGGTAAACAAGTCCGCAAACTAATCCTCTGTAGTCATGAAACTGGAGCCTCACTGCTCCCTTCTGCACCATATCCCTAATATAGTAATATTTTATCTTGATATGATTCAACCTGTCATAGACCATGAGGTTCTCTGAAAAATTCAAGCAACTTCGGTTTTCAAACAAAATGCAGTTCACCTCTAGTCCAAGACCAAATAACCCAGACAATAGTTCTCGAAGCCACACTGTTACTCCACATGCTACCAAATACTCAGCTTCACCCATATTGAGTGCCACACATGACTACTTCTTGCATCTAGTGGAGCCTCCTGCTCCTTACTATAGTAACCAACTCCCTCTGGAACTGATCATCTGAATCCCTCTCGAGAACTGAATATCAACTGGATCTTCATCCTGCTGACTTCATCAATTTTCCTCTAAAACAAGTCTTGTCATCCTCTTCTTGTAGGTCTTACCTACAAGTCAAATTCAGTCCAATAGTCAACAATTTATGAAGCCACACTACTTTGCGACTTGCTGCACATGCTGCCACATACTTTGCCTCAGATGTACTGAGTGCTAGACACAACTGCTTCCTCCTGCTCCATGAAACCATACTAGAGCCTAGACTGAAGCAATATGCCAAAGTACTATTCTGATCAAGAATACTGCCAGCCCAATATGAATCCGAATATCCATATAACCCAAACTCATGGTCTATCACATGCATGAGCTCATTATCCAATGTCCCCTTGTTGGGCGTAGGCCCATTTTGGGAAAACGACTATTTTTGGAGAGAAAAGCATGAAGTGGAAAAAAGACAGCTGGAAGAAAAGGCAACATGTGCGAGGGAAGAATGAAATGCGCGGATACAAGGGAAACCTAACTACATTAGGATCAGGGTTTTTGCAAGAGATTGTAATGGCTGATAAGCCAATAATATGCATAAGTAGAACCAAGGAGGTCTAGGGCAAGGAGGGAGAAGAAGGCTAGAGGCCGAGAGAGTCCATAGGTTGTAAAAATATTGTAAGAGCTACAACATTTTGTAAGCTGGTGAGATAGAGGAGATTCAAGCAACTTGATCCCAAGGGTTAGATCGCAAGATGAGGGGCCTGGTGCAATCTAGTCAGCTTCATAGGGATCATGAAGCCTGTTGAGATTGTAATATCTAAGACTGTAAGTGCGCGCGGCACGATATATTGTTGAGATATAATAAAATATATTGAGAGCCAAATATTTTGTGGACGTAGCCCAGGAGGGGGTGAACCATGGTAGAACATGCATTATGTGACTAAATATTATGCATCTCCTTTGTTGTTAATGATTAAATGTTAGATAAATGAATGAAGGAATCAGTTAGATTTGATATTTCAGATGCATGAGTAAGAGTGACAGATTAATCAAGATAAGTTGAATGTTAGATTAACTAAATAAAGGTTACATGGTACAATCACAGATCCCCACTCATTCCTAGGCTGCAAGCATCTGAGTATTACAACCACCCATAGAACTATCTCGGGTGAGACTATGTAGTGCACCCTATGACCAATAGTTTTAGAGGGATTTTGTTGGAAGCTTGTTAAACCTAAACCTGGGTCAACTAATGACAGTAAAGTAAGATTAGATTAGATAAAGGAATAGCCAACAAATGGTTTCGTTGCCGGTTGGAATAGAATGGGATTGAGTGAATGAGATCCGCTGAAGAAGCGTAAAAAGAACGTCAGATCTGGCGACAAAACGTTAAAAATAATGAGAATATAAAAGGGGATGTTGAGACCGTGGAACCCAACGAAGGTAGAGATCGAGAGCTGGTTGAAAACAAAGGAGCTGGAGTTTGTGCAGAAAGATAACAGAAACCCAAAGTTAACACTGCACAAATATCTGGACAAGTACGTATTCAACGATTTGCATGAAGTATTTTTCTGTGATTTTCCACATGTGTTGCAGGAGTGGATATTGAGGTTGAAAGTCAACCATCCTACAAGTCGATTCAGACAGCTAGAGTGGAATCCTGTGGATATCGCGTAGTTACAACAAGTTGAGAATGAATTTACGTGCGCATTAGATTTCTGGCTAGACAACATTGTTACAGGATTTATCACAGAATTTGCAGTAGATATTAAAAAGTCTTACATCACAGCAGAGCAAGATTTCTTGAATGGGCCTCGAGGTAGGTATATAAGATTTCTATATTCTTCCATTAAGATGTTACTTTATAAAAATGGTGTAATGTCAATGTCCTCAAACAAATAAACTTCCCTACGTGCATGGGGGAAGGGGGGAATCACTGACAAGAGACAAAGAAATGGAGGTAGATATGGATAAAGGAAAGAAGGAGGAGGCCTTGGATCCAATCATTATGGAGGAAGACCAGATCAAGAAGATCATGGAAACAACTGGAAGAACGGGCAGTGGAGTACCCTACCAATATAAGATGAACAATAAGAAGAGAGCCATAACTCAACAATCATAAACAAGAACCACAAAGGATATGGAGAAGAAAGTAGGATCAATTCAACAAACACTGAAGAATGCTCACTTTCCCTACAAGTGCAACACAATAAAAGTGGATGTATGTTGACAACGATTGTTTGAAGCATATGAAAGGTAACAAGAACATGTTTCTGACCCTGAAGAAAGAACAAAATGGATGAGTTTCATTTGGAAATGATAACTCAGCTGAAATATTAGGTAGAGGGACAACCAAGCTTGGAAGCAAAGATACCAAGGAATAAAATTTTCTACTGGTCGAAGGTATGAAGCAAGATATTCTAAGTGTCATTCAAATGTGTGATCAAGGACACAAACTTTTGTTTGACTTAGAAAAATGTAAGATAAGAAAAGAAGGATCAGAAAAATTGGTGGCTACAACTAGAAGAACCTCAAACAACATATATGTCTTGAATGAGATTGGAAGGGAAAAATGTTATTTAGGAAAGGAAAATGAGAGTTGGCTCTGGAACAAAAGGATTGGTCACTTAAACTTTGATAACCTCGTCAAAATTAGTAGGAAGGAAGCAATGAAAGAAATTCCTGAGATCTCAAAGCCATCAAATACTTTGTGTGTTGAATTTTTATAAGGGAAGATATTGTATATGAAAATGTGTTGGTACAATGATAAGTGTTCCATATATATAGAACATATGGTGACCATCCATGAAAGGATGCATCCCTTGGATAATAAATATATATATGGAACACTCATCATAAATAACTACTTATTTATGATATATATTTATACCTTATATAAATATATTATTATATTAGTAATATTGTTTAATAATTAATAATCATATTATTAATTATTAATCTAGTAGAATATCTTTCCGATGCTGCCCAAACATCAACACTCCCTCTCAATGAGGGAGACATTCTACATTATGCCAAGATTACCTCTGAATATTACCTATGGGTATCTCTCAAATAGCTTCAACATGTCACCATGACATCCACTGCCTCACAATGCATGTGTACCCTTGGGACTTCACAACCAATGCATCCAAGTTCTGTGGGTAGTTATCAAATAATTACAACATGTCCCCATGACATCCGCTACCCTGCAATGGATCAGTACATGATCATGTGCAGCCTTGATCTCAGTGCCAACCTTTTTTCATGCTAGATGAGATCTACCTGTCTCAGTGCCAACCCTTTTTCATGTTGGATGCGAATACTCAGTTCCAACCCTTTTCCATGCTGGATTAGTCCGACCTCTCTTAGTGCCAACCCTTTTTCATGCTGGATGAGAACACTCAGTGCTATCCCTTTTTCATGCTAGATGAAAACACTCAGTGCATACCCTTTTTCATGCTGGATGAGAACACTCAGTGCCAAACCTTTTTCATGCTGGATGAGTTCCACCTATCTCAATGCCAACCCTTTTTCATGCTAGATGAGAATGCTCAGTGCCAACCCTTTTTCATGCTAGATGATTTCCAACTATCTCAGTTCTAACCCTTTTTCATGCTAGATGAGAACACTCAGTGCCAACCCTTTTTCATGCTGGATGAGTTCCACCTGTCTCAGTGCCATCCCTTTTTCATACTGGATGAGAACACTTAGTGCCAACCCTTTTTCATGTTGGATGAGTTCCACCTATCTCAGTGCCAACCCTTTTTTCATGTTGGATGAGAACACTCCCTTTGAAGAGGGACCACACTGAGCTTGTCTTTGAAGTACTCAAACTTCATTATAAAAAAAAACTTGGTAAACAAGTCCGCAACTAGATCCTCTGTAGTCATGAAACTGGAGCCTCACTTCTCCCTTCTGTACCATGTCCTTGATATAGTAATATTTGATCTTGATATGCTTCAACCTGTCATAGACCATGAGGTTCTCAGAAAACTTCATGCAAATTTGGTTGTCATACCAAATTTAGGTCACCTCTATTCCAAGACCAAATAATCCAGACAATAGTTCTCGAAGCCACACTACTACTCCACATGCTGCCAAATACTCAACTTCAGTCGTACTGAGTGCCACACATGACTGCTTCCTACAATATGGGGGAGCCTCCTGCTCCTTACTATAGTACCTAAATCCCTCTGGAACTGACCATCTGACTCCCTCTCAGGCACTGAATATCAACTGGATCTTCATCCTGTCGACTTCATCAATTGTACTATAGAACAAGTCTTTTCATCCTCTTCTTGTAGGTATTACCTACAATTCAAATTCAGTCCAATAGTTAGAAATTTCTGAAGCCACACTAATTTGTGACTTGCTGCACATGCTGCCACATACTCTACCTTAGACTAACTGAGTGCTACACACAACTGCTTCCTCTTGCTCCATGAAACTGTACTGGAACCTAGACTGAAGCAATATGCTGAAGTACTATTTTGATCAAGAATACTACCATCCCAATATGAATCCAAATATCCATATAACCCAAACTCATGGTCTATCACATACCTGAGACCATAATCTAATATACCCTTGTTGGGCACGGGCCCATTTTGGAAAAAAGGCTATTTTTTGAGAGAAAAGCATGAAGTGGGAAAAAGACACCTGGAAGGAAAGGCAACACGTGCGAGGGAAGCATGGAAGTCACACATGTAAGGGAAATCTAACTACATTAGGATTAAAGTTTTTTCAAGAGATTGTAATGGTTGATAAGCCAAGAATATGCATAAGTAGTACCTAGGAGGTCTAGGGCAAGGAGGGAGAAGAAGGCTAGAGGCCGAGAGATTCCAAAGGTTGTAAAACTTTTGTAAGAGCTACAACATTTTTTAAGCTGGTGCGCTAGAGGAGAGTCGAGCAACTCGATCCCAACGGTTAGATTGCAGGCCGAGGTTCCTGGTGTGATCTAGTCAACTTCATAGGGATCAAGAAGCCTATTGATATTGTAATATCCAAGACTGTAAGTGCGCGCGACACAATATATTGTTGAGATATAATAAAAGAGCTTGAGAGACAAATATTTTGTGGATGTAGCCCAGGAGGGAGTGAACCACGGTAGAACATGCGTTATGTGACTAAATATTATGCATCTCCTTTGTTGTTAATGATTAAATGTTAGATAAATGAATGAAGGAATCAATTATATCTGATATTTTAGATGCATGAGTAAGAGCAACAAATTAATCAAGATAAGTTGAATGTTAGACTAATTAAATGAAGGTTACATGGTACAATCACATATCCCCACTCATTCCTAGGCTGTAAGCATTTGAGTATTGCAACCACCCATAAAACTATCTCGGGTGACACTACGCAGTGCACCTTGTGTACTTCATTGCCTTTTGCTTTATTAGGGGGGTTGATAGTTTTATAGGGATTTTGTTGGAAGCTTGTTAAAGATGAACCTGGGTCAACTAATGAAAATAAAGTAATATTAGAGTAGATAAAGGAATAGCCAACAAATGGTTCCGTTGCCGGTTGAAATAGAATGGGATTGAGTGAATGAGATATGCTAAACAAGCGTAAAAAGAACGTCCGATCTAGCGTCAAAATGTTAAAAATAATGAGAATATAAAAGGGGACATTGAGACCATGGAAACCAATGAAGGCAGAGGTCGAGAGCTGGTTGAAAACAAAGGTGCTGGAGTTTATGCAGAAAGATAACATAAACCTAAAGTTAACACTGCACAAATATCTGGACAAGTACGTATTCAACGACTTGCATGAAGTATTTTTCTTTGAT
Source organism: Picea engelmannii (assembly GCA_009831015.1). NCBI lineage: Eukaryota > Viridiplantae > Streptophyta > Pinopsida > Pinales > Pinaceae > Picea > Picea engelmannii. The sequence goes on along the minus strand of ML787392.1, from coordinate 82,411 downwards.
TTCCCGCATGTGTTGCAGGAGTGGATATTGAGGTTGAAAGTCAACCATCCTACAAATTGAATCAGATAGCTAGAGTGGAATCTTGTGGATATCACGCAGTTACAACAAGTTGAGAATAAATTTACGTGCGCATTAGATTTCTGGTTAGACAACATTGTTATATGATTTATCACAGAATTTGCAGTAGATACTGCAAAGTATTACATCACAACAGAGCAAGAGTTCTTGAATGGGCCTCAAGGTAGGTATATACGATCACTATATACTTCCATTAAGATGTTACTGTATAACAAAGGTGTAATGACAATGGCCTCAAACATATAAAATTCCCTGTGTGCATGGGGGAAGGGGGGAAGCACTGGCAAGAGACAAAGAAATGGAGGAAGATATGGATAAAGGAAAGAAGGAGGAGGCCTTGGATCCAACCATCATGGAGGAATACTAGATCAAACTGATCATGGAAACAACTGGAAGAACGCGCAATGGAGTACCCTGCCAATATAAGATATACAATAAGAAGAGAGCCATAGCTGCGAGGGAAGGCTTGGCAAGTGATGAAGAAGAGGTAGAGGATCTTCGGGCTGCAGAGTAGATTGAGGAAATACTATGCAAAAAATTTGAAATAAATACAAGAGGTGCAAGAGAAGAAACCAGAGGCAAAACTCCTATCCATATCAGTATCAATGTTGAACCCATAAACCCATGTGTGACTAATACACTAGAAAGAACACCATCTTTTAGACGATCAAATTTCATTGGAAGAAATGCAACATGAATTACATATACACAGGGAGCAACAACTTGGGGAGCCAGTTCAAGAATCATTAGTCAAGGATATACACCAAATGGAGGTATTAGTTTAACATTCAGGATGGCAGGACATGATCCCACCATCAGGTTACCATAGTTCAAGGGAGAGGCTTCGGAGGACCCTGAGAAGCACTTGTTAATTTGTGAAAATACCTGGGAAGCAAAGCATATCACAAATGAGGACAATAAACTTGCACAGTTATCCATCATGCTAAGAGACCACACACTGGATTGGTACATGAGCTTAGATGCAAATAGTCTACCAAGAACAACCAAAACGATTGTGGATATCAAGAAGCTGTTGATAAATGAATTCCAGAAGCGTAGTTTAGAGGATCAATACATGAATGAGATGATAGAGATCATACAGATAATAGGATAATCTATGTGGGAGATTGACCAGAGATTCAAACAATTGAAAGGAAAGCTAAAGTATGTCATGGCAGACATGCAACATAGGCATCTGTTTGTCAATTCACTGCTACCACATTTGAAATACTCTTTGAGACAACATAAGTTTTAGACCCAGGTAGAGGCTCTGCAGGCATCCCTACAACTGGAAGAGAACCAATATCAAAAGATAGATCCAACAATAGAGGATCTCAAGGAGGATCTGAAGAATCTAACATTTCAATTAAACCAGAACAAGAGTAAGGACAAAAGAGAAGCTATTTGGTGTACCACATGTAGCACATAAGGACACCACAAGAACGAATGCCCAACATTCGTGCAATACATGGAAACATGACTGCCAAACCCTTTTCCATCAGGAGGACTATGGTATGAGATCTGTAAGACACAGGGGCATTATCCATATCACTGTCCAATGATGCACAAATACCATACAATACCTAAGAGTTCATATTGCAACTTTTGCATGTCAGTAGGCCATGATGAAAAATATTGCGAGATGATGGTGCTGATGAGGGAAAGAGGAATTTAGATTAAATGTTAACATTGGAGATTTCAATATGAGGGACATTATACTAGATTTAGGCTCTGAGGGGAACGTACTACCCAATAAGAGATTAAAATGTATGGGAGAGCCCACCCTAGGATGTTCACTTGTTCAGTTGAAACTAGCAAATCAACACAGGGTTCTACCAATTGGAAGGCTAAAGGGTGTGACAATAGATTTGGATGGAGTGCGCACTAAAGCCAATTTCAAAGTGATATAAATAGTGGATGGCACAACATCTTATCTGACATTGCTTGGATTGGATTTGGATTTGAACAATTGGGCCATAATTATTTTGAAGATGAGGAATATGACATTCGATTCATGAGAGTACAGAGTCATTGCACCATTATATCCATCAGAAGGAGAAAGGATTGTAGAACCCACTTGTTTAGACTTGGAGGAAGTTAACCAGTTATACATAACCACCGCGTGAGAAGAAGATTATGTGTATCCAACTACAGATGGGGTACTCATATGGAGAAGTATCACGTCATACATGTTAGAATCAGATACATGGTTGGATAATTGGCATCAAAGGTTACATGAATTCTTCACAAGAAGGTGCACAAGAATATACCATGCAGTAAGATGGGTAGGTACAGAGATAAGAGAACATCCCAACTTTCATGGGGTGAATGACTTAGAAGAATTCCTAACAAGATACGAAGATGAAGTGTTAGAAAATTAGGTTTTCTCCCGATTTGGGTTTCCACGTAAAAAACTGGTGTATTGTGTATGTGTATAATTGTTTATTTCTTACTGCTCATTATTGGATACTAATTCTACATTGATATAACATTTGAAGAAAAAGAATTATAATTACGCTATTACTGATTCACCCCCCCTCTCAGTAATCCAACAATTGGTATCATAGTAGGTTCCTATCAGAGATGATCCTTACTTGGAGAACTATCCTTCTTTCTGGGACTTCAGATACATCAAAGCAACAAATGAATTTTTATTTCTCAAACCAAGTATATCAGAGAAACGCTAAAGAGGTTCGGAATGGAATATTGCAAACCAGTTATCACTCCCATGCAAACCAGTTGTAAGTTGAGCAAAGATGATAATTCAAAGTCTACAGATCAGAGGCAATACAGGTCAATGATTGGAAACCTACTATATGTGATAGCATCCAGACCATATGTAATGTAGGCAGTTGGACAGGTGGCACGATTTCAAGCAGCACCAAAGGAATCACATGCATTAGCAGTAAAGAGGATCTTCAGATATCTCAAAGGAACAAAAGAGTTTGGATTATGGTATCCAAAAGGAAAAGATCTATCACTTATTGCCTACATAGATGCAGATTGGGCATGTTGTATTGATGACCGGTGAAGCACCAGTGGAGCAACGTTCTACTTAGGTGAGTGTTTGGTATCATGGCTAAGCAAGAAACAATCATCAATATCTCTATCTACAGTCGAGGCAGAGTATATTGCAGTAGCAACATGTTGTACATAGGTTCTTTGGATGAAACAAACTTTGACAAATATACAAGTTGAGTATGATGAGCCCATTCCAATATATTGTGATAATACAAGTGCCATTAGTATCTCAAAAAACCCAGTGATGCATTCCAAGACGAAGCACATTCCAATCAAGTATCACTTTCTACGGGAACAGGTTGCAGAAAAGAACATCAGAGTTGAGTATGTGGGAACAAAAGAACAAGTGGTAGACATGTTTACAAAACCACTTCCACAGGAAGCCTTTGAATATCTTTGCCAAATACTTGGAGTTATTTCTACTCCAAAATGAATGCTTATCTTATATGTCTTAGATGTACATGAGGAAGCACCATAAGAGGAAAGTTCAGTCAGGGGGAGCAACCCCAGATGGAAATATACCTTTTCCATTGATGACAAAGGGGGAGAGATTTATAAAATGTAGAGGACAGAGGCATGGTTCAGGGGGGAGAAGATTTATTAGATGCAGATGAAAGAGGTATATTTATTAGATGCAGAGGATAGAGACATGGTTCCAGGGGGAGCATGAGTGATATGATTTCAATATTGCATCAGAGTGTTGCCATCAATGCGAAAGGGGGAGTTTGTTGATAAGGTTGGTTTTCATTGATGTCAACCCTTAAATAAAGCCCCGTAGCACAAAGGTTTGGTTAATGGACCTAAGATTTTTTGATGTAAATATGACTCATTATTGTTTTTCATGGTTGATAAGAAGTAAATATGGATGAACTCCAAAGTGGTCCCCTTATGGTGAAATCCCTCACGAGAAGACGCTTTGCGGAGTAAGAGAACCCATGCTTAATTGTGGAATAATAAGATGAAGGATAGCGAATTTGTCAGGGAAACTATCCTAGATGAATAGTTCTTTTCATGCCATTTCTAGTGTTATGTATAACTTCACATAACTTCTCACGGTTAGAGAGTTATGACCATGTGAAGTTGGAGAACCTAGGTTTGGGTAATGGACCAAAGTTTATTTGATGGATAACAATATGATTTTTTCTATATTTTAAGGTAATACTATTCTATATGGATAGTACATTTCATTCCATTTCTGTTCGTATGTGGAATGTCACATAACTCCTCACGGTTTGAGAGTTATGGCCTTATGAAGTTGGAGGACCCTCATATGTCATCTAGAAGCCCCAAAAGGTCAAAGTAGTTAAAGTGGTTTAAGAGATTTTAAAAGGTAAATAATAAAGTGAAGTGATGAGTGTATTATAATTCAAAGTGAATAAAAAATAAATTATTTCAATAATAAATTTAATGGAGAAATTAGAAGTGGGTTAACCCTAAAATAAGGAAAGTGGGCCTAGTGACCTAGAAGATGTTTTTAAGGAAGCTACTTGGAGAGTATAAATAAGAGGAAAGGCTCTCTCATTTTAATTAAACATGAGAATATTGAATATCTATAGGTTTCTGAGGTAACCAAGGATATATAAGCCTAATTTCTGAGGGAAGGTGAAGAAAAGAAGGCCAAAATGCAAGGAATGATAATTTCTTTTGATGGTGCTTTCTAAGGTATGTTATTTACAGGTCATATCACCATTTTCACTATAAATTTTTTTTCTATAATGATTCAAACCATGAAATTGCTATGCAATTGAGAAAACATACCCAAGTATCTATGGTAAAAAATTCAGCTTGTGGGTCGTTGTATTTTGGGAGTTACACTCCGTGGAAAATAGGGTTTGTGGCTAGTCCCGAAACTAGTCAAAAAAAGGTGTTTCGGGTAAAAACGTCATAACTTCTTCATAACAGATCCAAATTCAGTGAGACCAAATGTTTTGGTTAGGATACAGTATGTAGTACTCTATTTAATAGTTTCAGATCAATTCAATGAATATTTCATGCAGGGCATGCTCTACAAGGTCGCTCTCTAGAATAACCTAGAATTCAACAAGGTATACCATTTTTGCTATAACTCCTTTTATGAGAGGTTCCAAGTAGTGAAACTTGGAGAAATTGCATAAAACACACTAAATAAAATTGTATATCAGTTTCATATCTTTGTACATTACATGTTCAAATTTACGATTACTTCAAGTTAGGGTTTTTGACTAATCCAAAACTAGGCATGTGAGACTAAAGAAAAGTTTGATGAAAATGCCAAGGAAGGTTTGCAGGAATGTGATCATACACACCAGTTCTACTAAAAAGATACAAATCATATTTGGATGATGAAATTGATGAGGGATTTTGGTTGAGGTACATTTTGAGTACATGGCTGAGACAAGTAGTTGATGAGTTGACACATACATGAGGTGTATAGTTGATGATGTTGGTACATATTGATGAGTCATAGTTTATGACTAGTTGACACATGATTTGTATATACTTGGTACATGGCTCGATGCACTTTTTTATGGTACAGGTTGATTACAGGTTGGTGCATGGTTGATGTACATGTTTATGGTATAGGTTGATTACAGGTTGAGGTACAGGTTGATGCATGGTTCAGATTTATTGGTACATGTTTACAATGGTATATCTCACAGTGATAGTGTGACAGTGGTTCCATCATTATACTTCTACTTCAGGGTGGTAGGACAGGTCAAGGATAGGTGGTTGTAGCCAGAGAACATAGGGGGTTGTAGCCTCCTTCTGGTTGTAGCCAGAGAGTTGGGGAGTTGGAGCTTCCCTCAGGTTGTAGCTTGAGAAACTAGGGGGTTGGAGCCTCCTTTTAGTTGCAGCTGGAAAACAAAGGAAGTTGGTGCTTCCAATGAATGTAATTCTTCAATACATATAAGAAAAATCATTCCGTGGTTTTCTCCTGATTTGGGTTTCCACGTAAAACACTGGTGTACTGTGTATGCGTGTGATTGTTTATTTCTTACTACTCATTATTGGATAATAGTTCTACATTGATATAACATTTGAAGAAAAAGGATTAGAATTACGATATTACTGATTCACCTCCCCTCTCAGTAATCCAACAACCCATGCAACATTCAGATTACATAAGTTGAAGGTGAAATAGGGGTGGAAGGTCCACCTCTGGAATCAAAAGTGTTTGCTGCGCTGATCAAGGTGAAGAAATTTAACATTGGAATAACTAAGAATCCCAAAATGGCCAACATTGGAGACTATTGGGATGAGCAAGCAGTAGAAAGCATAACAAAGTTATTACACGAGTACAATGACATATTCCAAACAACGTTCACAAAAATGAAAGGCATAGAAGGAGAGCTAGATGAGATGAAGATACCTCTCAAACTTGAGGCAAGACCAGTCAGACAAAGACCCTACATACTAAACCCAATATATAAGCAGAAAGTAAAAGCAAAAGTTGACATAATGTTGGAGGCTAGAATCATAGAACTAGTGGAGGAATCTGAATGGGTAAGCCCTATGGTAGTTCAAGAGAAATTCAACATTGGGACAACTGAGAATCCCAAAATGGCCAACATTGGAGACTACTGGGATGAACAAACAATAGAAAGCATAATAGAGTTATTACACAAGTATAATGACCTATTCCCAACAATGTTCACAGAAATGAAAGGCATAATAGGAGAGCTAGGTGAGATGAAGATAACTCTCAAACTTGAGGCAAGACCGGTCAGACAAAGACCCTACAGACTAAACCCAATATATAAGAAGAAAGTAAAGGAAAAAATTGACAAAATGTTGGAGGCTGGAATCATAGAACTAGTGGAGGAATCTGAATGGGTAAACCCTATGGTAGTTCAAGAGAAGAAGCATGGAGGGATAAGGATATGTGTTGACATGAGGAAGCTGAATGATGCTTGTCTACATGACCCTTTCCCTACCCCTTTCACAGATGAGGTATTAGAGAATGTAGGAGGCCAGAAGCATACTCATTCATAGATGGATTCTTAGGCTACCATCAAATCAAGATACCCCCAAAAGACATGTAAAATACCACTTTTTCCACATAATGGGGATCCTAGCAGTACACAGTCATGCCTTTTGGACTGAAGAATGCACCAACAATAGTATCAAGAGTATTCATAGCTGCCATCAAAGAATTAATCCATCAATTTTTAGAGGTATATCTAGGTGATTGGACATCCTATAGTCTGTTGAAAGACCATGTAGAGGTATTAAGGCTGATGTTGGAAAGATATAGGAAGTGTTAGACAACATTAAATATCAATAAGTGCATCTTTGGGACACCTTTTGGGATATTATTGGGCCATATAGTGTGAAAACAAGACTTTCTAGTAGATCCTACAAAGATTGCAGTGATTGTCAATTTACCACCACCAAAATCAGTATGTCATTTGTGAGAAACATTGGGACACACATGCTACTACATGAAATTCATAAAAGGGTATGCACAAATCACTGTGCCAATGGAGAAACTGTTGAGGAAAGATAGTAAATTTCAGTGGAATGAAGACTGCCAACGAGGATTGGACACTTTAAAAGAGAAGATGGTAACAACACCAATACTAGTATTCCCAGATTGGGAAAAGACATTTCATGTGCATGTAGATGCATCAGCTATAACACTTAGAGTTATTCTGGCACAACCAGGAATAGGGGAATTGGAACATCCTATAGCATTTGCTAGCAGAAAACTGTTAGAGTTAGAGAATAATTACAATACCACAGAAAGATTAGGCATAACTATGGTCTATGCACTTCAGAAGTTCATACATTACTTACTGGGCAAACACTGCAAGATATTTACAAATCATTCAGCTCTCAAATACCTAGTCAACAAGCCAGTGTTGGGGGGGGGGGATTTGTAGATTGTTATTGCTGTTCCAGGAATTTGACTTTGAAGTAATAGTCAAACTAGGGAAGTTGAATGTAGGACCTGATCACCTATCAAGGATCACCAATGGAGAGGAACCTACGAATCTAGAGGACAACTTCCTTGATGCATAGTTATTTTCGGTCCAAGTAGCTGATGAATATTTTGCTGACATCATTCAATACTTGAGTACATGGACCACACCATAAGAATTCAACACCATTCATAAGACAAATCTGGTAGTCAGAGCTGGAGACTATCAATTGATTGCAGGACACTTATACAAGATGGGCGTAGACAACATTTTTGATAATATGTGTACTAGGACATGAGAGGCCTAGTATTCTAGTGGAGGCCCATGAGGGAATAGCTGGAGGAAATTATGCAGGAAAAGATACCACGCAAAAGGTATTGTGCACAGGAATATGGTGGACGACCATTCAAATATATGCAAAGGACTACTGCAAGAGATGTGATGTATGTCAGAGGGTTGGAAAACCTAATAGACAGGAAAACATACCCCTAAGACCACAAGTAACCTTGCATGTATTCGAAAAATGGGCAATAGACTTTGTGGGACCAATTAACCCACCAACAAAGAGGTAAGGAGCAAGGTATATTATTACTATGACAAAATACTTAACAATATGGGAAGAAGCAACACCGGTCAAAGATTGTAGCATAGAGACAGTAGCGCACTTCTTGTTTGAGCAAGTGATCACTAGATTTGGATGCCCAAGGATTTCGATGAGTGACCAAGGCACTCACTTCATCAATAGTACCGTCAAGACTATGACTAAGGAGTTTGAAGTCTATCACCAAAAGAGTACACCATATCACCCTCAAGAAAATGGAACAATGGAAGCCTTTAATAAGATCCTAGATAATGCACTTACAAAGTTCTGCAATATCAACATGGTTGACTGGGACTTGAAGACACCAACTGTATTATGGGCATACAGGACTACATGAAAAAATTTGATGGGGCATACACCATTCATGTTGGTGTATGGACAAGAAGCAATGGTGCCTTTAGAATTTTTGGTACCTAGTATGCGTATGTATAAACCTTCCAGATGCTTCACCCAGGGAATCCCCCAAGAAAACAATGAAATAATTATTTTTAAGAAAAGGGGTACCCACAAGAATAATGACAATGAATGCTTAAAGGGTTAGTTTGAGGATAGGAGGTATCATCACGAGCCGACCTATCATGATCATGGATATCTAGTGGTATAAAATTACCATCATATGGTCACCAAGCTAGGATAATGGCTCTTAGTTGCATGGATGAGAGAAAGGGGGTCTCATCATGAGCCAAAATTCTCATTTCCACTAGGTATTTTTGAGTGACAATATCATTATCTGGACACCATTCCAGGACAATGGCTTTCAACTTGTCCTTAAATTTATGAAATAAACAAAGAATGGAAAAACAATGGGATTGGAAAAATTGCATTGCAAATGAAGGTGCCATACACCCTCTATAAAGGAACCCATGAATGGGACACTGCAAGCCTTTTTATGTCATGAACCCCATTCCAATTGATTCTTGATCCTTAACCACTTCATCCACTTTACATGGATTAGGGTAGATCTTTCCCTAACTCCTTGACTTAGGGAAAGATCTACCCAATAAGACACCTCGTCAAACCTCCCATATCCAAGCTTAGAAAGTCACATAATATCTTTGACAACTTAATTGTTTGAGAGGGTAATGTTTGATGCACATGATTAGGTGGCTCATTTATTGACTTGATTTACTTATCATGATATTTTTAGTTGAGATCCTTTAAGGGCGTGTTTATTTGTCTTTGTAGGACCTAGTTGGTGGAAAATTTTGGAGGAACAAGCTTAGCATGGGCTTCCATGGGGCTTGAATCCCAAAGGTGGATGCCAAGGGACCGCATGCCAGATGAGAGAGACATACCTTCATAGGCCTGTGAGACATTGTGTATGACATAACCTAGACCTCACATGCCAAATGTTTTTCCTAGGAGAGGCAAACGTCACCTTTGGAGGCATGAAGTCACCTTGGAGGGCTAGGGTTTGGTGGTGAGGTTATCATTCATTGGAACACAAATAGTTTGAGGATAATGAGGCTTTTACTATGAATAAATTGACTTGGATGATTGAAATGTGTCTTTGGGAAGCCTAACTACACTTCTCCAACACCAACGACTTGCTCCTAGTACCAAAACGTCCCCTAAAGGGGTGATGTCACCTTAAGTTAGGGTTTCCTTTTGTGTAAAAGTAAATTTTAAGTGAATTGTTTAATATTGTTTTGTAAAAGGGGAAAAATTAGGGTTGTAGACCCCTAGTATTGTGGTTTACCCTAAAATTATGTGGACAAAATATTTTGGAGACATTTTGTATAAATAAAGATCATAAGATCTCATTTCAAAAACATAACTCTCTAATTGTGAGAAGTATTGTACTAACATTTTTGCTATATTTGGATAGTTCTCTCTCTTGTGCTCTTGTTTATGGATATCTCTTGGATTATTGGTTGATGGAAGTGATGTGCTAGCCTTGGAAGGATATTCTCTTGCTATTATGGTGGTTTGTCTTAGATTTTTCCTTGAATTGGTAAGTTTTTTACATTGTTTCTATCATTTGTTGTTCAAGTCAAGGTTATTTGCTAGAGCTGGGTGGGAAGTATAAGGGAATACACCCCCACCTTAGTCTCCATCACTTTATTCTTGCATGTTATTGATTTAACAAGGGTTTTCTAAGAGAAGTATAAGGGAATACACCCTCTTAGCCTAAACCCTAGCTAAAGACACTTTCCTTGGGGAGTAAGAGGATTTACACCCCTAAGGAAGTAGTACCTCTAGCTCGTTTTTTGCTTGACTTCATTAAACCAATTATTGAAGGCATTAGTCATTTACTTGTTGCACTGGAGAAATAAATTTATGCCTTGGTGAACGTACAAATTTCAAGTTTTAAAGTTGTCTCTTTGGCAAAGTGTTCCTTGAGCCTTTGGCTCCCTTGCCTCATTGAGGCGTCCCCTTTCAATCACAACTTATTGATGAATTAAAAAAAATAACCTACTGTTACACATTATTTTCGTCATCCCTATGACTGTTAATGATGTAAACCTATCTATTAGCTTCAGAGGGGTCAGTGGCCCGAGTTCTTGAAGAAAGAAGAGAGAAGAACTTTTCCTGAGAAAATAAGTTGCATTCTCCTTTGTAAAAACCCTATTAAAGAGGATGTTCGTAGGTTGATATATAGGCAGGGTGCGATAATGGATGATTCTCGCAGGATGCACCATAGCTGGGTTGCAAGATGTTCACATGTTTCTCTATAAGTAGGGTGTGAGAATTCTCATACGTGGGAAAAACGAGCACATTCTCGATGCTTCTAGAAGGAGAAACTTCCAGGGTGAGGTGGCATTCGAATGGTTTGGATCTTACTTTATTTCATGATTTAGTGGGATTATCCTAACCTCCTCACCTTATCCTCTTCAGCTTATAAAAGGAGAGGAGATCTCATGGAGAAAGTTGGCTTGGATGAGATTATCTTTTTGGATTAGCTTGGATTGGATTGAGCTTCGAAGATTGTTAGCTTGGCTAGATGAGCCACTTTGTCAAGATAGATCGTGAATGTTATCAGATCTATGATCTCAGAATTATCAGAGTGGAAGTGTGTGGGGAATGAGGGACAGTTGGAAGGGACCTTATGACATTAAGGCCATGGTTGTAATCTCTCTTTCACATTTAATATGATATAGTAATATGATTCTTTTCTATAAAGCTTGTTGTGTTTTATTGTATGATTCCTTGATCACATACATAGGTTTATATTGAGTTTATGCTATTACTATCACTTTGGTTGGTTGTGTTCTTTTGCAGGTTCATCATTGTATGAACGTTGGAACGAAGCTAGGATGGCGATGGCGAGAGGAAGCAAAGTTTAAATGGTATGTCACCTATCCCTCTTTAGTTAGTAAATTCAATATTTAAAATTTAAGGAAAGTGTCATGTTCTAGTGTGTTTTGTTCTAGATCTAGGTGGATCTAGGGAGATCAGTTAGTGTGTTCACCTACCGATTTATCTGATAAAAAAATTGACGAATCCACTGGGGAACATATTGTTTTCTAGTTAGTCTAGTTTCACTTGCTTTGATTGCTTGTTTTCTGGTTTATGAGTCTGTGGGAGATCCATCCAAACTCTTTGGGTCTGAAAGTTCATTTATACTCTTTTGTCCTTTTCCAAATTCTCTTTGATTTCAAGAAGCCTCGCACTGTACTGGTCTACAGCCTGTGAAAACCCATCAGTTTCGCACCCTACTGTGTAATCCAGTGCGACATGTTTGCACCCTACCTCTGTCCAACCTACAAATTCCACTGATTTTCGCACTACACTCTATAGATAGGCTGTGAACCCATTTGAAATTTTTGTTTGGAATTAGGCTTTCCTATCTTTTGATGCCCAATTTTTCTTTGATCAACTGGATTGAACTTTTGGAGCCTATATTGATCTGTTTACAGTCTGCTTGACATTCTTTGAGTTGATTTTAGCCATCTTTTCTTGTTTGGTTTTGAAGGATTAGTCTCTTGCTTTGAGTGTATTTCAATTCCAAAGCCTGTGTTTTCTTTAGAATTGTTTAGGGAAAGATCATATTTCTTCTGAATAGTTCGCTTTAAAAGAAAACTTTTAGTTTGGGTTTCTTTGTTTTAAGAAAGTTCATTATTGCTTTTAGTGAAATTTT
>ML787392.1:29363-69679 GCA_009831015.1 Picea engelmannii | reverse complement strand
TCTTTAGAATTGTTTAGGGAAAGATCATATTTCTTCTGAATAGTTCGCTTTAAAAGAAAACTTTTAGTTTGGGTTTCTTTGTTTTAAGAAAGTTCATTATTGCTTTTAGTGAAATTTTTGAAACAAAAAGATTTAATTTCTTGGTTTATATTAGATTGGGAGCATCCTTGCATTTGAAGTAGCGGAATTGCATGATCCTTGGCATTTTTTGATCTTAAATTATGAATCGTGCATTGGTGTATAGTCTTTTTTGCTCATTTCTTGAGAATATTGATATTGATGAGTTTTAAGATTTTGGGACATTATGCGTCTAGGAATGATAAATGTTTTCTCCTTATCGTAGAATAGCTTTCATCGAAATGAAAAGATTGCATCTTCATCTCTTTGCATAACTTTCGATTCGGTCAAAACACCATATTGTCCATGCCATTTTCCTTTTGAGTAACACCAACCATAAAATAAAGTGCTTATAAAAATTGATTAGACATTTTTATCTTTTCTGGTAGAAAACCTACATTAGATTAGTCGTAGGGCTTTGGAATAGGTGTGAAAGATAAATTTCCAAAGCTACAAACAAACATAGTATCTTGTGATAGGGAGAGTTAAATCCACTTACTACATTTAGTCCTAGGAAGCCCTTCTAACACAAGGGTCAATCACGATGTCACATTGAGACTGGCAGAGTTACTCACCTTTCTTTGTTGGTCTTGGTGTAGAGATTATGTGTATTATGGGGGTCGCTTGAGAGATATACCCACAATGATGAGTGAAATCCTTTCAAGTTGATATTGGGTTAGATACCCTACCCTTTCACGTGGATCAGACTGTCAACTATTTCCCCAGACATCACTGTAGTGATTGGTAACCTTAGTGGCCTATATCTTTAGGGTCTTTACACAAGGTGACTGTGGAGGGGCAAGTCTTCACGGTACCTGGAATTGACGTTGGCCAAACTCACTTGGGCTCCTTGGAGGGTATACCCATGATTATGTGTTGGATCTTGAACTAGGGTGTAAGTCTGTTAAGAAGGTCGTCAACGTAACTTTTCCACCCGCTCTATCTCATCCCCTTATTACATTATTCTCGCGACGTTGGATTTCATCACCAACTAGTGTGCTCATTATGAGAAGGTTTTGTTTGCTTGCTTGCTTACTAGATTTTTAGCGTGTGCTGTTTGTTCTCCCTAGTGGACTCTAGATTGGATTTTTATTTTTAATGGCGTCAGTTCCCGAATTGACCAATGAAGGAACCTCTACTCTAGGGGAACCTTTTGTTTTTCCTTCTTACAGAAACATTGATCCTCCTCACATCGCTACTTTGAGCCTTCCAGGTCTCACAATTGGATTACCAATATGGTTGTTTTCCACTCAGGTAATCTCGAATACAGTAAGTGCTTCGCTCGTAAGCACTTCCCCCCAAGAGCATCAACCTCATGTTGATCCTTCATCTTCTTCACCAGTAAGGTCTTCTTCGCCTTCTTCGCTTGCAATATCGCCTTCCATTTCATCTTCTTCATTAGGTGAAAGTTATAAAGATATTAGCCCCGTGAATAAGAAGAAGAAGAAAAGAAAGATTAATAAGAAGAAAGATAAACAAGGGTCAAAACCTCCAACCACTGTCAAATGTGTTAGAAAACAACCAGTTACTGTTAATCGTACTGGAAGTGTTGATGATGTCAAGATCACCCAAACAACTCATAAGCCCAAGTACCCTTGCAGGCTTTGTAAAGGTAGCCATCTTCTTAAGGATTGCCCTGGTCTATCCAAGGTTATAGAAGTATGGTCTACACACCCTGACCAACCCATATATTCAACCTCTGAGCAACATGCTGATGACCTCCCATCAACTAGTCACAATACCATTGGGAAGAAGAAAAGTAGATTCAAGTTCCTGTGTATGTTATGCAAAGGGAGTCATCTAACTCATCTTTTCCCTCATATGGAAGAAGCCTCAAAATTCCTGGAATACATGACTGTTTCATAGCCTCAACTTCTAGCTGCTTATCGCAAGCTTTCTCTCAACCCACCTGTAGTTGATGGAATGATCAATCCGGTTCCCCCGTCGGTCAGTCTGGTTGATCAAGTGGTCAATCTGGTCACATCCTTGGTTGAATAAGTAGACCAAGTGGTCGATTTGATCCCATCCTCGGTTGATCCCACTCTCCTGTTAGAGAGTGAAACCCAAGCGATCGATCTGTTTCCACCTGTCGACCCCATTCTCCCCTTAGAGAATGAAACCCAAGTGGTCGGTCTGATATCTCCAATGGTCAATCCTACTCTCTTGCTAGAGAATAAACCCTATACTGCCCATGTTTTTCTCATTGATACATAATCTACCATGCCGGTGGGTATTCCTCCTTCTCCCGTGAAACCCCCTCCAAGTAATGAGGCCATCCTTTTTAATTGGGGTGTGATAATTGGACCTCATCTTTCCTCTCACATTCCTTTCCAAATTATAGTGCAAGTTTGTGGTTAGGACATTCCTCAGACGTTGATAGATGAAGGTGCGTCAATTAACATTTTTCCCTCTTTTGCCTCGCAAGCTTTGGGTTGTCCTCAACTTGCCCCAGTTACGCAGAATTTGTTATCTTTTAACAGAAGAACCAGTCAAACTTTAGGGACCCTTCCTCAATTTCCTATAACTTTGGGAGGGAAAACTGTCTTTATTGATGTCATGGTCATCCAAGACCCCTTGGATTTTTCTTTACTCCTTGGGCGAGATTATGTCTATGCCATGAAAGCTATTGTGTCTACTCTTTTTCGTGTGATATCTTTCCCTCACGATGGATGGGTTGTGACTGTTGATCAACTTTCATTCGTAGATATCATCTGGATTGCCTCCCTGAATGGTTCTTATATGCAGACGGTATCTCCCCCGCCATAGGTCAATTATTTGGCGTTGTCTCCCATGGCTTCAACTTCTGATGACTTAGATCCAATAGTTTACATGGTGATCTCTTCGATAGGGTTGTTAGAGCCTGATCTCTTTACTCCTGTTGCGACCTTCGACATGGTGTCCTTCCAGAGTGTGTTTCTTCCTTCCAACGAAGACCTCTTGGAATCCATGACCGAGTTTTGTCTCTTGACATGGTGTCCTTCCGGAGCATTGTCCTCTTGGAATCCATGATCAAGAAGAGAGACTCCGAGGGTGATTTTGCGTCTCTGAGGCAACCTCATTAAAAAATGAAACAGAGGTATATGAGCATGATTTTATGATTTCAAGCTCGTTAAAAAATGAAACCAGACTTGAGCATAGTTTTCTAATTTCAAGCACATTAAAAAATGAAACCACTTATGAGGATAGTTTTACGTCTCTGCGGAAAACTCGTTAAAAAATGAAGAGGTTATGAGGATATTTTTTTTGTCTCTGTGGCAACCTCGTTAAAAAATGAAATAGAGGTTATCAACATAGTTCTTATTTCTATGCCAAGCTCATTAAAAAATGAAATAGTTTTTCCCTTCTCTATTTGAGTCAAGTCCTTTGTCTAGTATTTGAAGCTTCATTTCATTCTCCTTTGCAGTTGGATGAAACGAAGCTTGGGGGGCAATGCTTTCAGCCTCTGGACTTCGTGCTGAATTTAGAGTCGATAGTTTCTTAAGCTAGGGGCTGAGTACCAACCATCCCTGTGTTATGTGTTGGGAAGTCCAAGCATAGTTTTCTATGGTTCAAGCTTGTGTAAAAATGAAACCACTTACCTCAAGCATAGTTTCCTTTGGTTCAAGCTTGTGTAAAAATGAAATCAGGTCCAAGCATAGTTTTGTTTGTTTTAAAGCTTGCGTAAAAATGAAAACAATCCCAAGCTTAGTCTTTGTTCTTTCTCATTCTCGTAAATACATGAGAATAAGTTACCGAGCTTAGTATTTTTTCTTTCTCGTACATGTAAATCAATGAGAATGTAATCGAGTATACTTTTATAAATTTTTCGGAATCGTAAAGGTTATACGAAAAAGGAACCCCTTGGAGTTCCCTTTAAGCTCTTTTTAGACTCTCTAAACATGAAAAGATTGCCGAGAGATCTTGTTCTTTTCACGCTTGTAAAAGTATTTGAAGAAAACATTCAATGAGTGATAGTTTATCACTTTTTCGATCTCGCCAAACTAATTTATGAAAAAGGAACTGGGAGAGTTCTCTTTAAGTGTTTTTCAGACTCTCAAAACATGAAAACCCCCTGAGTTTTCTATCTTTGGACTCGTTAAACAAACATCGAAAGGTCCTTATGGGACTGAACCAATCCTTCCTAGGGTTCATTAAACATACTACAAGGGACTCATCCAAAGGATGATCTTACATTTACAAGCATATGTTATCCTCCTCAAGCTTGTGTAAAAATAAATAGGTACTTGCCAGAAATGGTGGGGGAAAAAATTGGGAAAGAAATATGTCTAAACCTGTATTCCATGGAAGAGTCGCTTTTGAACATACCACCCTTTCACTTGCCTTGTGTCTAGGTTGGAAAATACACTTGTCTCTTGATCATACTCCTTTATAAGATTACAAATTGGTCTGTGATCCCTGTTGTTGAGTCAGTGTTTCCAAGACAATTGTCGCGTTGTCAATATGTTCAAAGAGATGTTTAACCTGAAAAAGCCTTCTATTACATCGTCCATTTCCACAGTCCTTAAGCCTTCTATTGCATCGGCCATCCCTGAGTCAGTCCTGAGTTACTATTTACTCTGATCTACATCAAATCTTTTTACCCGTTTCGTGTCATTGATGGGGGATACATTAAGGCCCTCCTATGATAAGTTGTTTCCTGTCAACTTCAACTCATTATCCAGAAATTAGACTTAGAAACCAATTGGTACCTTGGAACTTGCATGCCTCAATGGCAGGTTTCCTCACTTTCAACAATGGGTTTTCATTATTGACCCCTGATCGGGAGATTCTGTTGAGTGTTCGACTTTAGCTCATTAATTCATGTTCGTTGGATTGTACTAGTGTACCTTGGGATTCATTGACATTAATGGTGATTTCCCTCTCACTTGTTAACGATATTCACTAATGAACGGTAATCAAGTGGTTTTTACCATGTTCGACTTCGACACATGCATAAACATGGTTAGATTCGTACTATAGAGTGGTGGAGATGAAGACCCTGGATCTTTTCTGACAGATTCAGGTTGCGTTGCAGTATATTCAGTTTGTACTGTTGCATAGATCCACATTGTATGTCTTGTGGCTATGTTCAAATTTGATTCTTGAACACATATATCCACAATGTATTTTTGGTGGCTATGTTTAGATTTGAGTCATATTTGCATGGATCCACAATGTATGTTTGGTGGCCATGGTCTGTCTTACTTGGCATGGATCTTTGCATGTCGACATTTATGCTCCGAGTAATTTGTACTATGAGTATGGGAATGCCTACCTCAGTGATGATATATTATTGAACTGTATTTCCTTGTTTGTTGGCAGGTTTTCGACCGACTATTCCTCGTTCCCTACACACACTCGACAAAGTATTTCAAATATTACTCTGTTCTAACTTCATACTTTGGACGACTCTCTATTACACATTATTTTCGTCATCCCTATGATCGTTAATGATGTAAACCTATATGTTTCCTTCAAAGGGGTCAGTGGCCTGAGTTCTTGAAGAAAGAAGAGAGAAGAACTTTTCCTGAGAAAATAAGTTGCATTCTCCTTTGTAAAAACCCTATTAAAGAGGATGTTCGCAGGTTGCTATATAGGCAGGGTGCGAGAATGCCTGATTCTCATAGGCTGCACCATAGATGGGTTGCGAGAGGTTCGTAGGTTGCTCTATAAGCAGGGTGTGATAATTCTCATACGTGGGAAAAATGAGCATATTCTCGATGCTTCTAGAAGGAGAAACTTCCATGGTGAGGTGGCATCTGAATGGTTTGGATCTTACTCGCTTTCATGATTTAGTGGGATCATCCTAACCTCCTCACCTTATCCTCTTCAACTTATAAAAGGAGAGGAGCTCTCATGGAGAAAATTGGCTTGGATGAGATTAGCTTTTTGGATTAGCTTGGATTGGATTGAGCTTCAGAGATTGTTAGCTTGGCTAGATGAACCACTTTGTCAAGATAGATTGTGAATGTTACCAGATCTATGCTCTCAGAATTCTTGGAGTGGAAGTGTGTGGGGAACGAATGACAGTTGGAAGGTACCTTACGACATCAAGGCCATGGTTGTAATCTCTCTTTCGCATTTAATATGATACAATAATATGATTCTTTTCTATAAAGCTTGTTGTGTTTTATTGTATGATTCCTTGATCACATACATAGGTTTATATTGAGTTTATGCTATTACTATCACTTTGGTTGGTTTCATTCTTTTGCAGGTTCATCATTGTATGAGCGTTGAAATGGAGCTAGGTTGGTGATGGTGAGAGGAAGTGGCATTTAAAAGGTATGTCACCTATCCCTCTTTAGTTAGTAAATTGAATATTTAAAACTTAAGGAAAGCGTCATGTTCTGGTGTGTTTTGTTCTAGATCTAGGTGGATCTAGGGAAATCAGTTAGTGTCCGCACATACCGATTTATCCGATGACACCTACAGCCATTAGGGCTACAAAAAACTAACATTCTAATGCTTAATAACTCCTAAACTAACCCTAGGATTTATCCGTAACTTTACCCTAACTCTCTACTAAGACTAGCGCACCTATTTGGCTAGTTAGAGGTGGTTTCTAGTGGATATTTTTTCTAGTGTTAAGTTTGGTTTGATACATCCCTAAGGATGATAAATTTATTGTTGAAAACTTTTGTTTCAACCTTACGTTTTGTGATAAAGTTATTTCTTAATCATTGTTGAGTTGAGCTATCTTTCACTAGCTTGCCTCTTGTCTATTTTATCATATGCTTAGCACTTATATTTCAGCCTTTGTTATATTTATTGAGCTAATCTATATCATTTATCTTTGCTGCAATTAGGGACAACAAGATTAACTTTCTTGTAAAACTAACATATTACATTATATTCATTTTTTTCCTTGTGTCGCGGGCATGTATTCACACTTGGCAGGTCACCCAACTCATTTGGTAACCATTGAAACTTCCAAGGACACTTTTCCAAGCCTTTCATACCACTTAAAATTCACCTCGAGGGAAATCCATTCATACTTATCATTTTCCATCTCATTTCCCCCTAGGGTCACCGGGATTTCCCCCTTGAGGTGACTACCTCACCTCTAAAGTGACGGGGACACCTTATAAGGTGAAAATGGGTAGGTTCCCTCCTAGTTGTCACCAATTAGTGGTTGGGTAAGGATTTACCCTGTTGGAACACTTATATTTTTCTAAGATTTTGGAACTTAAAGAAATTTTCATTTCTAGTTAACATAGGAATAAAGCGCGTTTGATTCTCACCGTTGAAGAATCCTTCCACCTAATCAAATGATCCCACTCTCTTTGGAGTTATGAAGCCGCCTACTCTTTAAAAAGTCAAACCCTTAGAGACTACTTCAGAGTTCCAGGATTCAGAGTTTCACATTTCAATCATGTTAACATGTTGCACCTTCAAAACCCCGAGACACGAAAAAGTGTTCGACAGATCCTAGTCGCCATACATGTGTACTTTCCTAAGTTTTAACACCTCATTACCAGTAGTGGCCTATCGAAGCATCCATAAAGCTAATTTCGCCAACACGCGAAATGATAATTACCTAAATTCTAAGCTTCAATTAAAAATCAAATAGTAATTTCGCACTTTCGGAGTTCGGGTATTTTCCATATATCATATTCTAAGTTTACGAAACCCGAACTCCCAAAATGCCTTAAGCGTTAAGTAAAGTTAATTAAATATTAAAGACAATTAGCAAATAATTAATCCCTGCGCGATTTTGAGTTTTGGAAATCATATATTGAGCTATTATAGGATATCCCGAGGGCCGAAAGCTCGAAAATAATTAAGGTTAAATGCGATTAGTTAATGGGATAAACACTATTATCTCATGCTAATTTTTTTCGTTAAATCATAGTTCGGGTAAATTCAAATGTTATCTATCAAACCTCCTGATCACGAACCACCAGACATTAATAGCATTAATAATAAATCTATGACAATGATTTCAAATGAGATCTCAGATCATCGCCTAAATATTTTCGTGAAGGAAATTGAATGCATCGTCAGTAAAGGTATTCGTAACTGGACACACTTAAGGAAAAATGATATTGAGGTTTGATATTCCATTTGTGTTTTCACAGAGCAACAAGATTTAGAAACCTAAGAAGTTTACATGTTTCTCTGTGACAGGTAAAACAGTTCTGAGTTTACTACTATCATGGCTTCGCGGAAAATGGTTAAAGCCACTGGTGAGAGCTCAAGCCAGAACACATATGTCCTCTCAGACACATTTTCGAGAGCTATAGATACCGTGAAAACCTACACAGATATTTGATATCCTACAGTATGAGCTGATCAACTGTCTAGAAGAGTCAGAATATGAGGTGACTGCAACTCAAGCGAAGAAGCTCAAATACATATCCCAATCAGAGCTGCATAAAATAGCCACGCGGTTGAGGCTCATGCCATATAATGACATGATAGGCTG
Source organism: Picea engelmannii (assembly GCA_009831015.1). Lineage (NCBI taxonomy): Eukaryota > Viridiplantae > Streptophyta > Pinopsida > Pinales > Pinaceae > Picea > Picea engelmannii. Next base: position 61,155 of record ML787392.1, on the reverse strand, counting down.
GGCCCTAGAGAATGTTGATGTCTCGTCCAAGAGCATACACAATTCATAGACAGTTGTTGTTGGATCTTTCTGAACAGAACATATACATGTGATGTACAAATTATCCCCATCATTCAAACACAGTTATAATTCCTCTTTCTTAAAAGAGTTCGATGAAGAAGACTGTAGACAAGGTGTAAAGAATTACCTTGACTTGATCAAGGACTGGTGGGTATGCCCTGATAAATTTAGGGCAGACACCCATGACATATATACCACTACATTATTAGACACTCATATGATGTATGTGGCCATGATGCTATGTAGAATTTTCAGGAAAGAAAACTCTTCTCACTTCCTGTTATCATGGGTACCGATCATGCATGAAGTTGCAGAGGGTTTTTCTTTCAATTGGGCCAAAATATTATGAGATAGTTTGGCCAAGGAAATCACAGAATATCAATCATTGAAATATAAAGGATGACCTACCCCATTTTACATGTCGACATACCTTATGGATGCCATTTTTTTTATGACTCCATTTCCTTTGATGGGCCGGAGCTAGACTTTGAACAACACTGAACCAACACATTTATATCACTCCAACCTTTGGGAGGATAAATCAAAGGATTTATTCTATGAAATCTGTAATTATGTGGTGGTGCCGATGCATATTGCTATATATGGTTTCCCACCTCCCATGATTTCAGACTAGATAGTGGCCAACCTGGGAAAAACAACGGATTGGTACATTGAGGAACACTTCTCTTACATCAGGGTTTTTGGATGTTTCGTTCCTCCGCATGCCTTACCAATGTTTCTACCAGATCGATTGGTGTGCCGAGAGGTAGCACATCAAACTATGCTAGGAGGAATTAGTAAAGAGCTCAAGGTAGCACAAAACAAGGTGTGGCCTACCTTTCCTTTGCGGGTTGGTACTTTCTCATTGTTAGATTTTGGCCACTCAAAGGTAGAGGCCACGGCCCTAAAGGACATTAAGATTGTAAACATTGAATTCAAGAAACACTATCCCTAGAAGATCGTGGAAAATCATATGGATCTTTACAATATAAAGAGATAGGAGCATGAATATTCCTCATAGGATGAGATATTCCGAGGAGAAAGATCTTATCAGGAAGTGTTGAGCCGAGTCCAGACTCTGGCTCCAGACAAATTAGCCAAGTTCTATAATTTTCAGAGACATCGAAGAAATAGTCTGCTGAAATTATTACAGGGAGAAGTCCCGACATCTCCAGCCACATATGAGGTTGGGACCCAGAATTTAGAAACAAGAAGTTCCACTGGACAAGACATTCGGGAAAATTTGGAAAAAAAAAGAGGTTGTGACACAGAAAGAAAGTATTGCATCATCAAATCCACCAGATGATCAAACTAAAGCTCAAGCCAAAGCTTTGATAAAAAAGGGTGAAGATAAATCACTGTCCACACCAGAAAAATTGGCTACAAACACAGTAGGGCAACAACCATCCACTGAGATAGGCAACCATATCAAATGGGTCACACCTTTATAGTCCATTAGGGGGAACCCAAATGTCAAATTCGTTTTTATAGAGGATCTCACTCCTATTTCAGTTGAGGAAATGACCCCTTCTGACTTATTCTACAACAAGAAGAGGAGGGTTGTAGTAAAAAGGGAAACACACCAAAGGGAGGGTTCAACTGTTAAGATGCACATAGTGATATATGATGGTAAGACCTTAGAGGAGAGGGAATTTTCTATGGAAGTGGCATGCACAATGGGAGCTTTTTCCACAAAAAATAAATGCTCCATTGGGAATCTAACAGAACAACAAAAGCAGAAGGAGCCGTTGATAAAATAGTTTCAAAACCAAATAAAGAATGTGGAATAAAATGTGAGAAATGAGATGAATAAGGGTTTTGAGAAGATCAAAGTCTATGACAAATAAAAAATTCAACAACTAAAAATTAGTCTTGATGAAATGCATAAAACTTCACAGGCAAACAAAGAATTGTCCATTCAACAGGGAGAGTTGGTCAAACAACTGCAGGCTAAAATAAAATTGACCGAGAACACAACAGTGGATATGGTGATTTTCCAAGCCCAGGCATTTGAGGTGCACGAGAAGTTGGAATCAACCCAGCAAAACCTCTTGGCTAAAGTAGAAACTGTTCAAAACTATTATCAGATGGAAGATCATTATTTAAATAACATTCACCTATAGGAGAGAGAGGCCATTGTAGCTCGAGTTACATTCCAGGAGGCTGTCTTATCAACAACAAAGGATGAAGTAGCTAGGGCCACTAGATTGTCTCTTTCAGAGCAAACTTGAGGTGATATAATATTGAAAACCTGGGAGACCAATTTAGTTGAAAGTAAGAGGTTAGCCTGGGAAGTGAAGAAATCTTGTGAAGAAGCATGTTCCTTACTTGACAAAGAGTCACTGGGAATTCAAAGAGATAGTATCTCTGAAGCCTTGGGGCAAATTGATATAGAAAAAAATCAACTTGATTCCAAGACAAACATGGAAGAAGCCTGTGCCAAAATCCTGCAATTCGAACAGATTGACATTATCCAGATTAATAAGTGGATAGTCAATCCTAGTTTGTGGCTACAATCTATATATTTAGAATCCAGGAGAATGCAAGACAAGTAGCCTCACATAGAAAAGAAGTTATATACTTGTGAGGCGAATGACACAACGGAGTGATCCAGGTGGATCATCTCAAAATTTGATAGATTTAAAGTATTCAAAATGCAAAGTAAAGCTTACAAAGTGGAAGATCTCGTCAACAACTTTCCAGTGATGTTCGTTTCGGGAAAAATGACCTCCAGATGATGAAGATATCAACAGTTTAAGTTTCGTCAAAGATGGTTAAAATGGTGAAAAATGGTTGGAAATGGTTTAAAAAAAATGTAATTTGGGGCTATGGGAATTGAACCTAATACCTTGTGAAAAAGGCCACCATGACCCCATGGTTGGGTAAAAAGGGGTGGTCAAGGGCTTAGCCCTCAACCTTGCCAACACTAAGGCCCCCCTTGGTATTTAAATGTTATTCAACCATATAATAAAATCCAAAATCCAACCATATAAATACGCCAAAGTTCAACCATATGCCATATCATATATCAAAACCATATGTTATAACGCCAAAGTTCAACCATATGCCATATCATATATCAAAACCATATGTTATAATGCCAAAGTTCAACCATATGCCATATCATATATCAAAATCACATATGTAGTGGGAGGAGAAGCCCACAGGTTTGACCCTGGGACTTCCGCCCCCCTAACCACCACAACTACCAATGCGCCACTGCCATGAGACGTGACAAGAGGTGGCGTGATAACCTTAAAAAGTGCCGAATTTGATGGGATTTGGGTGGGCGCGTGGCCTATGGCCCACACCCCTTTTGGTTTGTTTTTCCATTATTTAAATGAGCCATGGGCACGGATCCCGAAGAGGGAGTTTTGATGCAGGCAGAGACTGGCACGTAGCTCGAGGTGGTTTTGCACAGTGACCGAGGTGGTTTTGCACGTGGATTGAGGTGGTTTTGCATGCAGCCCGAGGTGGATTTGCATGCAAAATGAGGTGGTATTGCATGCAGATTGAGGTGGTTCTGTATTTGCATGCATCCTGAGGCCGTACAAACTGTATAGATCAGAAGCAAATTTTTGGAATTGTGCCAAGAAGGGCATTTTGAGTCTAGTTCTGAAATATATCGAGTTTATACTCAAAAGTCTTGATTTTTCGCAAGGATTCCAGATCCAGCTTCAGTTTTTGCATTTAGGCATCTAGACAGAAAAGTGCTCACGGAATCTTTCGGATACACAGAAAGGTATTCATGTTCATACTCAAAAGTCTCGGTTTTTCACAAGGATTCTAGATCCAGCTTCAATTTTTGCATTCAGGCATCCAAACAGAAAAGTGCTCACATAATCTTTCGGATACATAGAAAGGTATTCATGTTCATACTTAAAAGTCTCAGAATTTCATCTTGCAGCTGTTTTTGAAGTCTGTTACTGTATATGACAGACATAATTCAGAACTCACTTTGTAAGCATTTGAATACTTAATATATCAGCCTTCCAATTTGGAAAGTGGCCCGGAGACGTAGTCATGGGGTTTGGTGAACTCCGTTACCAATTCTTGTTCACAGATGGTTTGCTTACATGTTTATGTGCTCATGTGCTTGACGAATGTTCTTTAAATTTTGCATTACAAAGGTGGTTAACAGTTAAAAATTCACATGCAAATAATGGTTAAAAGATCTTGAATTTTAGATCAAATTAAATTTCAGATCACAGAGCCTTCTAGGTTGGTGGTGCAGTTCATAGGTAGACGTGTTCAGTGTGTCAAGCAAGGAAAAACCAACACACCTAGGAACAAATGAGACAATGTGTGCATACCATTTACACAGATCATGATTAGAGGCTAGTTGTTTCTTAGCTGGAGGACAAGAAGAAGAAACATCTTTGCTAGCAGGCGAAGAGATAGAGAAGATGCAAATGAAACTCTTCAAATTTCACATATTCTAATATTCACGGTTTTTGAATTATGAGAATTCCAACCGCTTAGGGTTGAGAACATTTTTGTATAAATACATAGTTTGAAGACTTAACAAAGGCTGCTTCTTGCTGGATGTAATAAGAAAAACTCTCCTTTTGTGAGAATAAATACAAGTGCAGACGAAGATTCCAATTTTTGTGCAGTTTGAGTTATGTTTTTCTCTTGTATCTCATATTTATAGTTTCTTTATGTCATTCCTTGATAAGTGAGTGGTTGCAATTTAGTACTACTGCTATCGTGGTCACATTTTATCGGTTGTTTTATAAGAAAAATATTTTTCCTCTGTATTTTCTATAAGTAAAAACAAGACATGTGAGTTACTTGGATAACTGTATCTCATATCCTTTCAAGGGTGCAATCTTTATTTTCTTCTACTGTGAACAAGGTAAGATTCATCTCGCATTGATGCCTCATTTTGTTTAACAATTTTGTAAGTTTCCCTCATATCACATGATTTTATAAATCGACTCAGATGACAAATTACGACCTCTGTCTTGTTCTGTCATTATAACTAGCAAAAGAAAAAGCACCTTTCAAAAAATTTCCTTTATATTCCTGATGCCTGACATTATTCTTTAAGCCTTAGGTTTAATCTCAGGAACAACATCTTTTTGGCACCGTTGCCAGGGACAGAGAAACAAAGTTATTTTTCCCTGGGAGAATGACATGGTAAGTTTCTCTCTTTGATAGTGAACAAAGATTGAATACAATAATAAGTCTAATTTTTTTATCTTTCACTTGGCGACTCCACTACAGATAAACTAGCACTCAGTAGAAATAATACTAGGAAGAACCTAGACGATCAATAGACTATGCCTGTATTTGATCCTGAAAAGCTATTAAAACTAAGGGGATACCTCAAGCAGACTGCTGCATCCATAAGTAAGGTTTACCAACCCAAAACTGTGCAAAATAATGCTAAGGTTCCACTTGAACAATCAATCTCGCAATAAGGTTACACACAAATCCACTTCGAAGATACATCAACTGATAATCTTGAAGCTAAAACCATAAGCCCTGAGCTAGTTTTACCTGAGATAAAATCCAAGACCGATTCAACGCCCCCCTTTACTAGTAAAGGTAAAAGATCCCTTTCGATACCCGTTTTTATTGATATTCTGATGGTCCCCGAAGTAAAGGTTTTATGTCCCTAAAACTCTGAGAACTATATCTCATACCCTGATTCAACTCCTGTTGGTTCTCCTGTTTATATATCCTGTAAGTCCGAAGAAACCAGTCCTCATTTCCCTTTTCCCCCGTTTTCAGATTTTCTATTTCCTAATGGTTAGTTTCCAGAACCTCCTTCGCCTCATCCTGAGGTAGCTAAAGGGTCACTACAAGTTTTTGAAAATCCTCTCTATAATTCCTGAACTCCATCCCCTAGAATCTCAATGGCTGCTGCTAGAGGAGGTGGCACTGGAGGTGGTGTGGGAGGAGCTGGAGGAGGAGGTGGTCAAGGACCACCACCTCCGCCCCCTAGAATTTTTTCCAAAGTGGTGGCCATATATGCTCCTTTACTCCTTCCCCCTGTCCTTCATGATTTACTAGAAAATTATATGAAAAACTTACCAAAATTCATGGGAGAAGGAGAATTAACTTCCACAGAACACACAAATGTTTTTGACCAATTTGATGATATCCTCGGTGTTAGTGTCAGAAGTCACTCTTAGATTTCTTGCAGGAGCAGAGCCCGACACCCATCAATTTTTATGTCACGATTTAATAAATGGGGGTGGTCAAATGGAAAGAGACCCAGGAAAGCAGCATTGACACAGGAACTAGGGTCTAGTATGTAGAAAGCAAGGGAGGTCTTGATCCAACTTCTGTCAGTATGTTGATTAAAGGGTGGTAGATGGAAGACTTGTGAGAAGGGTGAGCAATACTGCCTCGGGCAACAGGCCTTCAGAAGATTGAGGAAGAAAAAATGAGAAGCCAAGATCCTCTTGGTCTAGAGTTTCAAGGAGCTGAGGGGTGACTCGACTGGATCCTCCAATTCCAAGTTTTTCAACGCTAAGAAAATCACAAGAACCAATTAGAAACAATGCAACTGTTACAGTGATCCAACTTACATCATCCTATAACAACTACAACTCGACTGGATCCTCCAATTCCGAGCTGTTCTAACATAATAAACAAAGAGATGGAAAAGAGGCTGACATCCATAAAGTAAGAAGTCTCCAATGCCTTATACATTAACCAGAGCGACCAACACTGCATCAAAACTTTACAATCGGGAGCCTTGCTCAACCATCGATAGATTACAAAAGACAAAGAATGAGTTTATATACTCAGAGAAATCGCCTAACATCGGCGTGCTCAATCATCCAATGCTTGGTGTCCCTTCAGCCAAATTTGGATGGGTATTCTTTTTCAGACACCACCTTAATTGCTCGTGGCTCCTGCAAGGGGAGTAGCTGAGCCATTAAGCACTGAGCTAGTGTGTGCAGACCTCCTCCGGCTAGTCGAGAACTCTACATGGATTTTCTGGAAAAATGGGTACACAGGACCCTCTCGAGCATACCGCTTGCCAGACCCTCCATACCTCACTCTTAATAAATGAGGAGAGGCTTCAACCACCCCTGCTTGCCTTCATTTACTCCAAGCGAAGACCAAGATTGTGATGGCCGGTTTTAAATTTTACATCAAATTATTTTGATAAACTAAGAGTAATTTCATAACACAATCATTTATAACAATAACTTCCGTAACTTCAAATTTTACAATGAATAATAAATTTTTTTTTCTAACATAATACAACAATGCATAAATTTTAGAGAAATACCTTAACTTCAATGCTAATAATCCTTCCTGTTGTCTGCAACTTGCTTAGAACACTACCCAATACCGTCCTCCCTGTCGACTAGTTAGCTCCGAGCCCCAGGATATCAACGGATATCCTGGCCCTCCGAGCCCAAAACCCCCAGCAACCCCCGGTGCACTGTGTAAATTCCACTCCAAGTTTCACTCTGCCAATTCTCCGCTCTCCCAAATTCATCCCCAACTCCTGTAACATAATCCCCCTTTCCCCAAACTCCTTTCCCCCCCTTATCCCTCCTTCACCGACTTTCCTTTCATTAAATTCCTACCTAATATCTTATCCCATTATTAAATATCTTATCCCATTTATTTAATGCTCCTTATCCTTTATTTAATATTTGTTATCCCACGTATATACGTAAGTTTTAATAATTTAAATTATCAACCCTATTAATTCTTTACTCACATAATTAAAGAGTTGATTAATAATTAAATAACCATTGACAATTATGAACAATTAATTAATGATAATTAATTTAGTTAATATTATATAAGAAACAATTTTTAGGATGATATTATTAATTAATTATAATTAATAATCAAGGGTCGTTGCAAGGATCGAGGTTGGATTTGATGGCACCTGGAGATCACGGTGATCCCCTCTATGAACAAACATGATGCCTTTGGCCCCTCTCGTGCAACTCTTCTCTTTCCCAAGTGACCACGGGCTGTGACCCTGTGTTTACTCTTAGAGGCACTTTCGACGTTCGCGACTAGGAAGGGGCTGGTCCCTGCTTCTTGAAATTGTGATGAGCGAAACGCCGAGGTGGCTTAATCTGTCGCCACATGTCCCTCTTAGATCTGACAGTCTTGAACTCGCTTGGTGATACTGTGGGCCCGGGTCTTGGACGCTCCCGACACCTCGCGCATCGGGAATATGATGGGGCTACTTCTTGCACCTCGGGGTCGCGATGGGCGAAACGCCGAGATGACTCAATTGGCCGCCAGGTGTCCCTTTGGATGGACGGTTGAGAATGCTTCGTGATACCGCAGGCTCAACTTTCAGCGCTTTCAGTATTTTCGGGGTTCGGGGTTTCTAGATGTAGAACAACATGAAACTCTTACCCCTCGAACTCCTGAATGTCAAAATGCAGACGCGACTAGATCTCGTGCCACACGTCTTCTGGATGGACAACTGCTATCTTTCCCTGCACACAATATGGGCGCTATCTATTGCGCTAACCTTGGCGCAACTTCTCTAACCACAATTTTCCTCCAACCGTTGGTCTGTTCCTTCGGATAAATCCTAACCGTTGAAATCTGACTGCTCGCTCGCTGGATTCAAGCCCGAAATGGATTTCCTCTGTGAGTTGCGCTCGACGCTCATCACGCCACTTGCAGACCTGATCTCTCTTGTGCTTTCAGATGAGAAATGTTACTAACATTAGGCTCCATGGGGGATAGAGTCATCCCTGTGTTGCTCTAAGGACACATTTTGCAGTTCCAGTGCCTTGCTGTTGGGCTATGGAGTCATTTATTTAAGCCGAAACAATAAAACAAAGAACTAAAAGGATAATATTTACAAACAAAGAGCCACCGAAGGCTCAGACAAAACATTTCTTCAGAAAATGCCCATTTACTGGGATGTTGAAAACTTCTTCACCCTCCAAATCCTCCAGCCGATATGTGTTATTTGAGAAAACCTCAGAGATTTTGAAAGGCCCGATCCACAGGGCTTCAAATTTGCCGTGCTTGCCCTTATCTTGTTTAGGAGCATCCCATTTCAGCACCAGGTCTCCTATCTTGAACTCCTCCTTTTTGGCCTTCTTATCGAATACCTACTTGATCCTTTGTTGATGGTCCTGAATTCTGTCCATTGCCTGCTCCCTGACCTGCTGGACCTCCACTAGTTGATGAATCCTTTTGATCATGTCATCAGGCTCCTCCTGATGATCCTGGAGGAATTTTTCTATAGGAATGGCTAGATGAGAGGGAAAAACAGCCTTTGCTCCATAGACTAATTGGAAAGGAGAGACGCCTATAGATCTCTTCGTGGTCACTCGATCGACCCATTGAGAAAATTTCAATATTGAATGCTAGGCCTTCTTGTTGTCTTCCAACAGCCTTTTGATGATCCTTATCAGGCTTTTGTTGGAGGATTCTGCTAAACCATTGCCCTGTGGGTAGTATGGGGTGAAGTGGATCAACTTGATCCCAAATTTCTCACAGAACTTGGCTAACGACTCAGCCCTGAAAGCGGCTACGTTATCAGTGACAATCTTACTTGGGAAACCGAACCTTGTGATGAGGTCCTCCAGGAACCCAATGATTACCTTGTGGGAAGCACTCCTGGTGGGAACAACTTCAATCCACTTGGTGAAGAAATCAGTAGTCGTCAGGATCCATCTATGCTGCCCACTGGAAGCAGGGTGAATTTATCCAATGAAATCTAGGCCCCATTGTTGGAAAGGTCCTGAAACAACCACATGATTTAACGATAGAGACTTGAGCTGTTGCTTTCCTGCAAATCTTTGACATTTGGTGCAGGCTCGGACCCTTCTGCAGACATCAATGAATACGGTGGGCCAGTAGTATCCAACCCTGAGGATTTTGTGGGCTGTGGCCTTCAAGAAATGGTGCCCTCCACATAGGCCGTTGTGAAATTCAAACATGATCCTGTCAGCCTCTTGTGGGTCCATGCATTTTAAAAGTACCCCCAGTGGGTCTTTCCAGTGTAAAATTTGATCGATAAGGAAGTATCTGACTGCCCTGAGCTTCAGAGCTCTTGCTTTGTTTCTTTGCAGGCTGTCTGGAGGTCGCAACTCTTGCAAAAAGTAAATGACGTCCTTATACCAAGGACATCGAGCCAATGGGGGTTCCCTTTGAGGGTCCATGTCAAACAACCGACCCTGCTGAATTCCTGAGCATTCGTTGATGAAGCTTATCCCCAAATCTTGGCAATTAGCTTCAACCAACAACTTGGCTAAACCCTGACCTTTAATCAATTTGGTAGGCTTTATTTCCAGGTCAAATTCTAGAATCCTGGCTATCCACTTACCCCTTTTCCCATCTATGTCAGGCTGAATAAGAATGTCTTTAACAACATCTGAGGGGACATAAGCGATGATTTTTGACTGCAAGACATAGACTCTAAATGCCTTGAGGGCCTTTACCAGGGCATATGCCTACTTCTCCATAGTGTCATACCTGACTTCGGCATCCCTCAATGCTCAGCTGAAATAGGCAATAGGCTGCTCTAGTCCATCCTTGTTTGTCTGTAATAAAACAACGACTACCGTTTCAGGTGAAGAAAAGGAGAAAATAAGGAAATCCTTTGAGTAATCAGGACTAATAAGCACGGGGGCTTCAGACAGGGCCTTCTTTATTTTCTCAAAGGAATTTCACGATTCATAAGTCCACTTAACTTCATTTCCGTTCCTCAACATGGCTATTATAAGCTTTACCTCCTCAACAAAGTTAGGCACAAACCTCCTCAGAAAATTAATCTTACCAAGGAAAGATTGGACCTCCTTCTTGGACCTTGGGACTGATAAGGCTTGTATTGCCTCAAATCTACTAGGATCGATCCTAACTCCTTCTGCTGATACTATGTGTCCTAGTAACTTTCCCTCCTGCATGGAGAACAAAGATTTCTTGGGGTTTAATGAAATGCCAAAACTCCTGCATTTCAGGAAAACCTTCCTGAGATGACAACAATGTTCTTTACCAGATTTTGAAAATACTGTGATGTCATCTAGATAGACAACCATAAACTTATCCTTTTCCCCAATGAAAACTATGTACATGGCACGTTGGAATGTTTCCCCTACATTCATCAATCCAAAAGGCATTTTGGCATACATGAATGTGCCCCATGGAGTGGTAAATGCTGTCTTTTCCCTGTCCTCAGGAAAAATAGAGACTTGATTGTATCAGGAGAAACCATCGATCATGGACATCCTGGATGCTCCTGTTACCCTCTGCAGTATATGTTCCATCTTTGGTAAGGGGTAGTTATCCTTCCTTGAGCTCTTGTTCAGGTTTCTGAAGTCTACATAGAGTCTGATTTCTCCATTCTTTTTCCTTACTGGTACCAGGTTGGCCACCCACTCTGAATATCTCAGTGGTACGATGCTCTGGGCCTGCAACAACTTCTTCACTTCCCTCTCCATAATAGGCAACAACATAGGATTGATATGTCTTAGCTTCTTCCTCAACGGCTTGGCCTCCCCTTTCAACGAGATTTTATGATCGATGATAGAAGTGTCATATGTTTTGAGATCTTCATAGGTCTAGGCAAAAACATCAGCAAATTCTCTCAAAAGTCTAGCGTATTCAGACCTCTGCTCCTTTGTCAGAATTCTTGACAATTTGACAAACTTGGGCTCACTCTCAGTGCCAATGTTGCACTGAATAGTACCAGCGCCATCCTCCGAGATTTCCTTTTTTAATGACAGATCATTTCTATCAAAAAACCTTTCCAAAGGAACCAGTCCTCTTGGAATATGATTGCTGGGCAGCTGCACAATGTTATACTCTACAATCTTATTCAAAAAATTACCCCCATCAAGCTCTTCCTCAGAGACAGAGTCTTGGTCGATATGCATCTCTAAAAATTCTTCAACAGTCTCCAAGAAATTCTTGATCTTGAGATCATCCTCAAATACCTTCCAATGTTTGACGTTGTCAGGTATGGAGGGACTGCATTTTACTTCTATATCGTATCTGAATTTGGGTGGCAAGGGTACTTTGAAATTTCTTGCTGATGTAGCCAAGGAATATGCCATCATGTTATCCTCTCTTGGGATGAAATAAATGTTAAATGCTGATAAGAAACAGTGGATCAAATCCCATACCTCATTTCTGTAACTCTTGAGTCGAGGATGCTTAGCCTGATAAGCGTTTCTGATCTGCTGGACCACCAACTCTGCATCTCCAAACAATGCTACTTCCTGGATTCCCATTTCCCCCACAACTCTTAATCCTAGAACAAGAGCTTCATACTTTTCCACATTGTTGGTAGCTTCAAATTCTAGTTTGTATGACAAAGATATGGTTTCTTGAGCAGGCGATACAAAAATTACCCCAGCACCAGTGCCTTCCCTGGAAGAGGCTCCATCAAAAAACATTTTCCAGATGAGGGAGATGGGGAAAGAACATTCATGAGGAGTGGTTGGATACTTTCTGAGTTTTAAGGAAGGTTCGAGAGCATTAGTTAGTTGTAGTACACTGGAACCTGAATCAGTGTCTAGGGAAAAAATGGGATGGTTGGTAGGGTTGGCCTCCTCACTGATTATATAGGCTAGTTGGGCTTCCCTATATAGCCTCCTATGTTCTCCTCCAAACACTAGGATAGTGGCATAGGTTAGGTCCATCTGCAAAGTTCCCCCCAATATTTTTATCAAATACCTTGATAACAACATACCAAACTTGGGGGGGACATCAACCACTACAATATCCATGACCACACTTTTCATGGGCAACTGAAACAAGGTCACAACCAGGTCTTTGATGACTCCTAGACATTGAAATTTTCTGGAGTCGAAGGAATAGAGGTCATGATAGGCTCGGGTGACTTCTAGTCCTAACTCTTCCATGATAGTTTTGGGCATGAGGTTGTGAGAAGCCCCTGAATCCATCAAGCAGTTGTGCAGTACCTTGTCATGTATGTTCAAGGAAGTGTAGAAGGGAGGGGATGAGTCATTCCTGTCTTCTATCATAGGACCTAAAATAACTGCAGGCTTTTCATCTTGCAAATTGATGGAGTTTGTGGGAAGGCATGAGACCTCAGACTGTAAAATCTCAGAGAAGCGTTTCTTGAACCCTTCATGTTTAATTAATTCGGTTAGGGGCACAGGGATCCTGATCTTTTGGATTTCATGCTCGAAATAAAAATAAGACGTAAGCTTCGAAATTTCTCTTATTTTAGGAACATGACTCTAGACTATGGGAGAAACGGGTCGGGGATTCTTACCTCTGTGATTGTATGCTACTTAATTAGCAGGTTTCTTGGTCCTAGTAGACTGCTCAGAGACATCAGGTTCTATTGTCTTCTTCTTAGACCTCAGATCATACCTGCCTTGGCTGCCACTAGTCTTGTCTCCCTTGCTTAGTTCATTTAGCTGACTGTCCATGAGAGAATCCTCATATGATGATTGAGTGAGATGAGGAAAAGGAGGAGTGTCTCCAAAGAAATGGATTTCAGGATCAAGCTCATCTATTTCCCCTTCTTCCTCCTCAACCACAAAGTTATTTTGAAAAGGGGCCTGAATCTTCTGGTCTTCTTTGTCTCTTCCCTTCTCCCTTTGCACAGTCGGGGAATTAATATTGTTTGGCCTCCTGAAGCCTCCTTTGTTTTCGACGTTTTGGGGGCCCTTGTATGCTTGCCTCCCCTCCACCTTCATTCTCTCCATCTCTGCAGATAGAGACTTCACCATCCTGGTCATCTTATCCACTTGAGGGTGGGGCACCGATGGGCCAGAAGTTGAGGCTTCAGATCTTCCCTTTCTTTTGTCTGCGTCAGCCTTGTTCCTCAGTATGTCAGTTGCTAATACATTGGATTCCACTTCTATGGCCACATCTTTCATTTGAGCCAAGGATGTGGCTCTTCTTTCTCTCAATAAAAGACAGAAATTGGGGCCAAACGCACTAGCATAAGAAATCTTGGCTGAGGCTTCTGAGGGTTTTATTTCGGCAGGAATTTTATTATACATCTTATTGAATCTTTTGGAGAAGTCAGAGATAGACTCTCCTTCCAACTTATTCAAAGACCTGAACTCTGTCATGTAATACATGAAATCCTTCCTATTGCCTCACTGCCTCAGGAAATCACTATCCAGGGCTTCGATCCTAGCAATATATACCGGGGCCAATCCTCTAAACCATTTCCTCACCTCACCATCCAGGCTCTGGACAAAGACTCTCATCTAGACATCTTCATTTTCAATGTTCAGGTTGTCTGCATAACTATAGAAAGCAGCTAGGTGCTCTTCTGTAGTTACGTCCCGTCCCCAGTGAACTTGGGAATATATTTCAAGTAATCTCCAGCTGGGAGAGGATTCATAGGATGGGGTAGGATTAAGGGAGCATATATGGTAGCGACTATGGAATCCATTCTATTTAGAGGGGGATTAACACCAACCATAGGAATATTAGGTGGAGGAGAACTTGGAGGAGAAGGAGTTCATGAAGGGGCTACTGGGAATGAGTCTCGAAGTGGAATGGGAAATAGAAGGGGATTTAAGGAGAAGGCTAACGGGCTCAAGTCAGTAGATGCTCTTCTTTGTGAAGGAGTGGTAATAGTAACAAGAGAAGGAGTGGTAGAAATAGGAGTGGGGAAATCTTCAGCAGTTATGGGTCTGCACCAAGGTACAGCTTTAGAGGAGAGGGGAGTGACAAGTATTTCTCCCTCCAATCCCAGACTAGGAGGGGAAAACTTAGCAGGAACACTCTCGAAGTTCAGGAAATGGGAAACCTCAGAAAGAGGTCTATTAAGAAAATGAGGAGGAGAAAATGGAGTTCCTACAGAAGGATATGGCGGATTACCTGGTCTGACGATGGAAGCTTCTTCTTCAGAGGCCTTTCCTTTTCTGAGAACCACCTCTGAATCAGTTTCAGGTGTAGCTAGAGACAACTGTGGATGAGACCGCGTGTGTCTACCTCTGAAAGCCACAATTAATAGAACAGGTTCGCCATAGTGGATTCATCACAATGGAGTCGCCAGGTGCACAGTATCAATATTCAAAGGCTCTGATACCTGATGCACCTTCAGAATCAGAGGCTCAATTTCGTTCAATCCAGGGGAAAATTTTCAACTTCGTCCCTGGCAACGACACCAAAAATGTTAGCGTCAGAAGTCACTCCTAGATTGCTTGCAGGAGTAGAGCCTGACGCCCATAAGTTTTTATGTCACAATTTAATAAATGGGGGTGGTCGAATGGAAAGAGACCCAGGAAAGCAACATTGACACAGGAAACATGGTCTGGTATGTAGAAAGAAAGGGAGGTCTTGATCCAACTTCCATCAGTATGTTGATTAAAGGGTGGTAGATGGAAGACTTGTGAGAAGGGTGAGTAAGATTGCCTTGGGCAACAAGCCTTCGAAAGCTCGAGGAAGAAAAACTCAGAAGCCAAGATCCTCTTGGTCCAGAGTTTCAAGGAGCTGAGGGGTGACTCGACTGGATCCTCCAATTCCAAGTCGTTCAGCGCTAAGAAAATCATAGGAATCGATTAGAAACAATGCAACTGTTATAGTGATCTAACCTATATCATCCTATAACAACTACAAATCGACTAGATCCTCCAATTCCGAGTTGTTCTAACATAATAAACAAAGATATGGAAAAGAGCCTGACATCCATAAAGTAAGAAGTCTCCAATACGTTATACATTAACCAAAGCAACCAGCGTTGCATAAAAAATTTACAATCGGGAGCCTTTCTCAACCATCGATAGATTACAAAAGACAAAGACTAAGTTTATATACTCAGATAAATTGCCTAACATCGGTGTTCTCAGTCATCCAATTCTTGGTGTCCATTTAGCCAAATTCGGACGGGTATTCTTTGTCAGACGCCACCTTAACTGCGCGTGGCTCCTGCAAGGGGAGTAGCTGAGCCATTAAGTGCTGAGCTAGCGTGTGAAGACCTCCTCCGGCTAGTCGAGAACTCTGCATGGATTTTCTGGAAAAATGGGTACAGAGGACCCTCTCAAGCAGACCACTTGCCAGACCCTCCATACCTCACACTTAATGAATGAGGAGAGGCTTCAACTACCCCTGCTTTCCTTCATTTACTCCAAGCGAAGACCAGGATCGAGGTTGGATTTGATGGCACCTGGAGATCACGGTGATCCCCTCTATGAACAAACACGACGCCTTTGTCCCCTCTCGTGCAACTCTTCTCTTTCCCAAGTGACCATGGGCTGTGACCCTGTGTTTACTCTCAGAGACGCTTTCGACGTTCGTGACTAGGAAGGGGCTGATCCCTGCTTCTTGAAATTGCGATGAGCGAAACGTCGAGGCGACTTAATCTGTCGCCACACGTCCCTCTCAGATTTGACGGTCTTGAACTCGCTTGGTGATACTGTGGGCCCAGGTCTTGGATGCTCCTGGCACCTCGCGCATCGGGAATATGATGGGGCTTCTTCTTGCGCCTCAGGGTCGTGATGGGAGAAACGTCGAGATGGCTCAATTGGCCGCTAGGTGTCCCTTTGGATGGACAGTTGAGAATGCTTCGTGATACCGCAGGCCCGAATTTCAACGCTTTCGGTGTTTTCGTGGTTCAGGGTTTCTAGATGTAGAACAACATGAAACTCTTACCCTTGGAACTCCCGAATGCCAAACCACCGACACGACTAGATCTCGCGCCATGCGTCTTCTGGATGGACGGCTGCTATCTTTCCCTGCACACAATATGGGTGCTATCTATTGCGCTAACCTCGACGCAACTTTGCTAACCGCGATTTCCCGCCAACCGTTGGTCTGTTCCTTCGAATGAATCCTGACCGTTGAAATCTGACTGCTCGCTTGCTCGATTCAAGCCCAAAATGGATTTCCTGTGTGAGCTATGCTCGACGCTCATCGCTCCACTTGCAGACCTGATCGCTCTTGTGCTTTCATACGAGAAATGTTACTAACACTCGATATTGATGATGAGGATGTTTACTCGAGGCTTTTGGTGCAAAATTTTGAAGGATAAGTAAGAATCTTGTTCCAGGGGTTCCCGATAGGTTCTGTAAGGTCTTACGGTGAGTTAGAAAATGCATTTTTAAGACAATGGGGGGAAAAGAATGATCATTTGTACTATCTGACAGAGTTTTGGGCTCTGAGAAAAAAGAGTTCCGAGTTAGTCCTAGAATTCACCCAGAGGTTTAAGAAACTATATCATAAGATCCCAATAGAAGTTAAACGCTCTCAACCCGCATCTAAAGTGACATTTGCGGGGGATTTTGAGCTCGACTTTGCCTTACTTCTAAGGGAAAGAAGATATGATACCCTCAAGGGGATGTAGGACGATGCCATAGAAATCAAGTCTAACATGATGGCATTGGGAAAACTAAAATCCAAGGTTGAAATAGGAACCAAGGAAACCAAATGCTTCAGAGAACAAGCAGGACCCTCCGGAGCTGGAAGGTCCTCAAAGGAAAAAATGGATGATATGGCTAAGATAATCAAAGAGTTATAAAAAACAATCTCTAGAATGGAACTAGACCAAGATAAGCCTGGTCCTTTTGCTAGAAGAGATTTCAAAAGGATCCCCAACCCCCAGATCCAACAGAGACAAGTGAAAAACAAAGACCAAAAGATCAAAACCCCTTTTAAAACTAAAAACTTCATGCAAAGTGATGACATGGAAGACTACAAGGGGTTAGATGAAGATATAAAGAATCTCAATGATGAGGACCGAGAACCTCACTTAACTAGATAGGATTACGAAAGATATTTAGACCAATAAATTCTGTTTGGAAATGATGAAAGCATAAATGATCCGGGGGAGTCTGATTATCAAGGAATCACCAACTCTATAATGGCCGAGCTTCAACAGAAATATAATTTAAGGCCTAGAGATAAAAATTATACAACTACTCCACCTAATAAGATCTTGTCGAGAAGTAAAATGAATGAGGCAACTCAACCATCCACTGAAACACAAGCTGCCAAAACAAAAAAACTGAAACACAAGTTGCCAAAACAAAAATAGTTGAAACACAAGCTGCCAAAACAAAAATAGCTGAAACACAAGCTGCCAAAACAAGCACAGCCGAAACAAAAGAAACACAAACTAATAGGACATAAAGAAGAGAAACATAGATCCCAACCAGAGAAGCCAAAAAGACAATTGGAAGTTTCAATCTGGAAAACAAAATTAATAAAATCAAAATTCCTGTACCTCTGGTTGAACTAGCAAAAAACCCAATGTATAGAAAGAAAATTGCCAAGATGATAAATTTTTCAGATGCTGGAATTCATGTGTATGATATTAATTTAGAAGATGATAGCCCTACTATAATGTTTGGTCTGCATATTGAAAATTCCAGAGATTCCGTTGCTCCTTTTTATATTACGCTGACTGTGCATGATCACCTACTCCATAACTGTATGTTGGATTCTGGAGCATCCCACAACTTAATGCCCAAAGTTATTATGGAAAGATGGGTCTCGAGATTACTAGAACATACCGAGATTTGTATTCTTTTGATTAAAGAAAAGTTAAATGTCTTGGTATGATTAAATATTTGGTAGTTAATCTTGCACAGATTCCTATAAAGAGTATTCTTATGGATGTAGTCATTGCTGATGTCCCTGCAAAGTATGACATGTTGTTATCCAGGTCTTGGGGTGCTAAAATCGGAGGATCACTTCAACTGGACATGACGTATGCTACGATCCCAATCTTCGATGGATAGTTCACCTGTCTATACAGAGAGACAATGTTGGCATATACTGTAAGTGACCCACAAAACCCAAATAATTACCCGGTATATGTCACCGATCAAGATTTAGGAAACTATATATTATCAATTGATGATGGTTTTGATGAATGTACAGAAGAAATTTGTACAAAAGAATAAAAAAAAATAGAAAAAAATAGAAAAAAGAAACAAAAATGTAAACAATGTAGGAGTTTGGAAAATGTTTTTTGATGGCGCTTCATCCTTGGAAGGAGAAGGAGCCAGAGTCTTTTTTGTGGCACCCGAAGATGAATTCATTATTCCTTTCTCATATAGATTGCAGTGGGACATTAATTATACAAATAATGTATGTGAGTATGAAGCTCTGGTCTTAGGATTAGAAGCTGCCAGGAAGTTGAAAATTGAAAATTTAATAGTCTATGGTGATGCATAAATAATTGTAAAACAGATAAGGCAACAACATCAAGACAAACATCCAAGGCTAAGGTTGTACATGAACTATGCCTAGAATTTGATAGAAAACTTTTTCTCATCGTTTAATATTCATCATATCCCCAGGGTAGAAAATCAACAAGCCGACTCTCTAGCGAAAGAGACTGCTACTTTTAAGCCACCTACCATCTTGAAGCTAAAGTATCACATAGAAATGAGGCACAAGCCTTCAATACCAAATAATGTTCATCACTGGTAGGTCTTTGAAGATGATGAGCAGATGAAGCAATTTTTAGAAATGGTTGATGAATTTTCCGAAACGCACATCGACCAGGAAAATCAGAATGACCCTACTTGGATCATGTATGAAGGTGAAGATCCTCAAGAGTTCCAAGATAAGATTCCTAATCAGCACATGTTGGTGCTGAAAAAAAATCAGATCCCAAAGGGTCTGATTCCTATAGAAAGATTATTTGATCACGATGATATACCCCTAAAGTCTACCTTGTAACCTCAACCCGAAGAGGTTAAGGATTGTAATATAAGCACTAAGGAAAATCCTAAACTGGTCAAAATATCTAAATACCTTCCACCTGAAATGAAAAGTAAATATGCCGAGTTAATCAAACAATACAAGGATGTCTTCTCTTTGTCTTATGACAAACTGAGAACTTATTATACCACTGTCATCGAACATAAAATCCCTTTAAGACATGGCATCAAACCTTTTAGGCAGAAACTCAGACAGATAAATCCTATACTCCTACCTGTGATAGAAAGAGAGGTAAAAAATATCTTTGATGCAAAGATTATTGTTCCACTGAGGTATTCCAAGTGGGTGGCTAACTTAGTTCCAGTCAGGAAAAATAACGATGAAATCAGACTCTGCGTAGATTTCAGGAACCTAAACATATCATCCCTTAAAGACAATTATCCCCTCCCTAAAATGGATCACGTTCTGGAAAAAGTGGTCGGGGATAACAAAATGTCTATGATTGATGGCTTTTCAGGTCACAATCAAATTGCGGTCCATGAAGATGATAAATAAAAAACCTTGTTTATCACTCCATGGGGCACTTTCATGTACGATAAAATGCCTTTTGGTCTTGTTGAAACATTTATTTTTTCTAGGATTTATACTTAAATAGGTTTAATTCTCATTAAATAAAGACAAACGCACACTTGGATATCACCATTGATGAGGTCTTCCGTTTGATACAATGATCCTAAGTTCTTGAAAGTTATGGAGCCACCCACTAGTTAAAGGGTCAAATCACTAAAAACAGTCTTCAAAATATCGGGTTTCAGGGTTTCACAGACCTAACAATCCAACATATAAAGAGTCTCAATGTCCCAACATGCAAAATCACAAAACTACGATAAGTTTTAATCCATGTTAATTAAGGCGGTAAAAGCGATTAGTACTAACTAATCACATCGTGACTTTGCGATTCGGGGATCCTGCCTCGAGCGACCACCAAAGTCCCGATATACGAAATTGTGAAACTAGCTTAAAATTAAATGGGCTTAATTAAATGATCAATAATGATTAACAATAATTAAATCATATCATAGTTTTGCATTTTGAGAATCCTGTCTTGAATGACAACTTGAAATCCTAACACCCGAAGTCGCGAAACCCTTAACTAATCACGATTAATTAAAAGGTTAAACTTGATTAATATTAATTGATCAAATCACGATCTCGCAATTCCGGGATCATAACTTGAAATGAAATAAGATTGCCCGGGACTCTGAACCTCGAAATGGATTAAGGTTAAGAACGATTAATTTACAGGATAAATCTTGATTTATTAACACCTTAAACAATCTTATCTCCTGTAAAATTTACGATGGTTTGAAATGCAGGTAAATTCAAATGATCTCTATGATTTTCCCAGATCACGAAATATCGACCATTAATGAAATTAATAGATGATTTAGGGAAATTATTTCAAATAACAACCTGTTTTATCGCCCTAATCTTTTGAATAAAGGAATTAAACATGTTGTCAGAAAATGTGTACGCAGATTGATACGCTTAAGACAAAGAAGATTTTTTTTCATTTTCTGAATTACATTCTCGTTTTCACAGAGCTTGCTTAACGAGATACTCAGTCCTATGTTTTTTCTGTGACAAATAACGTTTTTTCTGTGACAAATAACATTTTTTCTTTTTAGAACTGCTACCATGCTGCCATGAAAAGTAGCTAAAGCGACTAGTGAGGGTTCAAGCTAGAGTTTAGAGGTTATCTCTGATACCTCACCCAAAAGTATAAACATAGTTAAAGCCTAGACGGACATATTCAACATCCTACAGTACGAGTTGGTAAACTACCCTGATGACTCATGCGACAACGAAAAGGAAGACTTATCTATCAAATACAAGACTATTGCTCAGACATAGATGCATAAGGTAGAAACAAGGCCGAGTCTTTTACCCTACAAGTACATGATTAAATGGGCACTAGATCATGTGGATGTCCCAACTAAAACTATTTTCAATTCTCATAAGGTGGATGTTGGGTCATTTTGACCGGAACACATACAGGTGATGTATAAGCTGTCTCCAACATCGAACTTCACTTACAATACTAGTTTTCTAGATAATTTCAGCAAGAAGGAGTGTGATCAATATGGGAAAAATCTTTTGGATTTGATTAAGGATTGGTGCTCACACCCCGAAAAGTTTAGAGCTGATTCTCATGGCATATACTCAATCTCATTATTGCAACCACATTTCATGTATATAGCCATGATGATGTGCAAAATTTATGGAAAAGAGAACACAACCCATTTCTTTCTACCATGGGTACCCATTATACACACAGTGGCATAAGTTTATTCTTTCGACTAGGCCAAGATATTGTCGGACAGTCTGGCCAGTGAAATTACAGAATACCAGGAAAATTAAGCCAAGGGGAAATCGACTTCATTTTTTATGTCAGCTTATATTATGGATGCCATATGTTTCATGACACCTTTCCTACTAATGGGCCGGAGATGGACTCCAGATAGCGCATAACCAATTCATATTTATCATTCAAAACTCCGGAAAGACAAGGATAAAGATTTCTTTTATGAAATTTGTAATTGGGTAGCAGTGACGATGCACATTGCTATCTTTGGTCACCCACCTCCTAGAATTTCAGATACAGTTGTCACTAACCTGGATAAAGTGGTAGACTGGTATATAGAGGAGCACTTCTCTTACATCAGAGTGTTTGGTTGTTCAGTTCCCCCATATGATTTACTACAATTTTTACCAGACCAACTGGTGTGCCACAAGGTTGAACGACAAACTGTACTCAGAGGGATTAGAAAAGAACTCAAATCCATGCAGAAAAAAGTATTGCCATCTTTTCCCTTATAGATTGGTGTATTTTATTTATTGGATTTCGGCCACTCTAGAGTGGAAGCTGCGACATTAGAAGAAATAAAGCTGGTTAAAATTGAATTTAAGAAGCACGACATGCAGAAGGTTGTGGGTAACCATATGGCCAGCTGCAATCTTGAAAAGTATGAACATGAAGAATCCCCTCAGGACGAATTGTTCCGAGGGGTGAGATCTTACCAAGAAGTTCTGAGCCGATTTTGATCCCTATCACCTTATAAAATGGTTGTTTTTTACAACTTCCAAAAACACCGAAGGAGTAGTCTTCCGAAAGTATTACAAGGGGAAAACCCAGTGTATCCTTCTACACAACAGAAAGAGACCCAAAATCCAGAATTCAGAATCTCTAGCAAACAAGAAGCCCCGAAAAACTCATAAAAGTCTGAGATCTTGACTCAGAAAAAAGATATCCCGGCGACAGAGGTATCTGATGACCAGACTAAAGATCAAACAAAGACATTAAAAAAGAAAGGATAAGATAGTCCACTGTCTTCACCAGATAAATCAACTATAGATGAAACCAGAAGACATTTATCCACAGAAATCGACAACCCCATTCAGAGTGTCACACCGTTACAGTCCACTAGAGGAAACCCCAATACAGAGGTAATGCTCATAGGATATCTCACACCCATCTCTATTGAAGAGATACCTCCCTCCGATTTCTTTTTTAGTAAGAAAAGAAAAGCTGTGGTGAAGAAAGAAATGCACCAGAAAGAGGGTGCAATGGTAAAAAAACATAGAGTATTGTTGGATGGACAGAGTTTGGAAGATGAAGATTTTGCGACAGAGGTAGCCAGATCTTTGGGAGCTTTTGCAACAACTAACCTATTCTCAGTCGATAACCTAAAATAAATACTGAAGAAGAGAAATCAAATGATAAGTCAGTTGCAAAATCAAATAAGGAATGCAGAAAAGAATGTCAGAGAAGAAGTCAATAAAGGACTGGAACAAGCTAGAGCTAGTGATAAACAATAAATTCAAATGCTCAAGTCCAGTCTTGACGAGATGCATAAGAATATTAAAGTGATAAAAAGATAGACTATCCAACAAGATGAGTTGATAAAACAATTGCGAGACAAGGTTAGTTCCACTGAGAAAATGTTGGTGGATATAACGTTGTTTCAAGATCAAGCGTTGGAGGTGCTAAAGAAACTGGAAATAGCTCAACAAATCCTGCTCTCTAAAGTAAAAATCATCCAAAATCATTCTCAAGTGATGGATGAAGCATTAAGTAATATTGTTTTAAGAGAGAGAGAGGCTATCGTCACCCGGACTACCTTCCAAGAAGCAGTTATATCATCAGCAAAAGAAGGAAGAGCTATGGCATCTAGGTTGTCTATTTCAGAGCAAACCAAAGGTGATATTATACTAAAGACTTGGGATTCAAACATAGCCGAAGGTAGGAAAATGGCTAAGGAATTGAAATAATCTTGTGAATAAGTTTTTTGTTCACTTAACAAAGAATTATTAGGCTTCAATAAAGAAGATAGTTCTGGAACACTGGGTCATATTAATATAGCCAAACATTAGCTTGACATTAAAACAAATATGGAAGAAGCACAAGATGAAATATCCCAAATAAAACAGGTTGATATTTCTCAAATAGATAGATGGCTAGTGAAGCCTAATCTACAACTGTAGTCTATTATTTCAGAGGATAGACGAACATAAGAGAGATTGCTTCAGCTGGAAAATAAATTATACATTTTTGAGGCTAATAACTTAACAGGTTCTTCTGGGTTGGTAGCCGAATTTGTGAGCAGGTGCATCAAATGTATTGAGCAAGGAAAATGTAGTACCTCTAGAAACAAATGAATAAAGTCTGTGTACATTATCTATTTTGGAGCTAGAATATAGGAAAGGAAAACGTTCATGCCAGCATAACGATAAGATCAAGAAGATTGCAAATGAAGCGTTTCAGTTTCCATATTTTGTAATTTTAATTATTCTGAAGATAGAGGAATTCCAACCGTTTGAGATTGCAAAATTTTGTATAAATACATATTCGAAAGAATGAGCAAGGGATGCTTCTTTCCTGTTGTAATTGAGAAAACTCTCCTCATTGAGGATTAATACAAGTGCAGACCATAGATTCCACATTTCGTCTAGTTTGAGTTATGTGTTCTTCTGTCTTTCCACATTCCAACATCCTTTATATACTTCTTTGATTAATGCCAAATCACAATTTAGTACAACATCTACTGTGGGTATATTTCATTCAGTTATCTGATAACAAATAGATTTTCCTCTATATTGGCTATTAGCAAATACAAGACCCGTGATTTAATTAGATTACTATATTTTATGCTTCATTAAAGGTTACATTATCCATTTTATTTTTCTGTAATGAAGTAAGATTCTTTTGTATTTGATTCCTTTGTTTTTCTAACAACTTTATGTTTTTCTCTCATTACATCCTATATTTTCAAATTTAACTCAGATATGAAAAACGACCTCCGAGTTGTTATAATATTAATTCATTTTAAGGATTTTTTCTCGCATAACTGAGATAGAAAAAACAACTTTTAAACTTTCCTTATTTCCTGATGCTTGACATTGTGCTTTGAGCCTTAAGTACAAACTCAGGAACAACAGGTCTGATGAATGCAGGGGCCACTTTACAATGAGAAATGGACATCGCCTTTGTTGGAAAGAGAGATAAGTTTGTCATCATTTATCTTGATGATTTAACTGTTTTTTCTAACTCTGATGCAGAGCACTTGGTACACCTCAAACAATCGTTCGAGAAATGCCAAAAATTTGGTTTGTCTTTAAATCCCAAGAAATCCCATTTTGCAATGCAAGAAGGTAAACTCTTGGGCCATATAATATCTAGGTAAGGAATCAAAATTGACTCGAAAAGGGTTGAAGCTATAGATACGATAAATATTCCCAGGAACATAAAGGAAATCCGGTCTTTTTTAGGAAAAATAATATTTTTAAGAAGATTCATTCCAAACTTCGCTGAAATCGTTAAACTGATTACATATATGCTCAATAAAGACAACGAGGTTAAATGGAAAACTGAAGCCAAATCATCCTTTGAATGCATCAAGAAATTTACAGGAGAAGCACCGGTGCTGGCCAGCCCAGATTATACGAAAGAATTATTGATATTTTCATTCTCATCTGAACATACTATTATAGTTGTGCTCTTACAGAAGAACGATGAAGGTTTCAAGCAGCCAATAGCATTTTTCAACAAAAATCTTAGAGACGCCGAACTGAAATATGATATATTGGAAAAACAAGCATATGCAATGGTGAAATCCCTCAAGGTTTCCAGGACTTACGTGCTGCAATCCAAATTAATTTCTTACATACCAACCATATCTATTAAAGATATATTGGTTCAACCAGATAGTGATGGAAGGAGGGGCCGATGGCTAGCCAAGATTCAAGAATTCRATCTTGAGGTAAAACCAACTAAAATTGTCAAAGGTCAAGGCCTGGCTAATATATTAGCCAAATCAAACTTCAAAGCACTCAGGATAAACCATCTCGAATTTTACGGAGACCTTATGGATATAGAAGAATTTGATTATTAGACAMTGCAACTCAGATTCAAGAAAAATTTTCCTCCTCTACTTGGTATGACGACATAGTTTCATACCTCCTGACTCTTTAGTGCTCAAGTGATATGACTCCTTCTAAGGTGAGRACATTGAAGCTGCACATGGTAAAATATTGCATCATCGACAACCAACTGAACTGGAAGGATCCCTTAGGTTTTTTACTAAGATGTCTAATAGAATTTGAAACCGAGAATGTCATAAATGAGTTTCATGAAGGGGTGTGTGGAGGATACCGCGCTTGGAGGGAAACGACCTATAAAATCCTGAGAGCTAGATACTATTGGCCAAAATTATTTACTGACGTGAATACTAAAGTCAGATCCTGTAACTCTTGTCAACTATTCTCAGGAAAACAAAATCTTCCCACACTACCCTTGATTTCAGTTAAAACAGAAGCTTCGTTTCAACAATGGGGTCTAGATTTTATCGGAGAAATCCATCCACATTAAAGTGCACAACATAAATGTATTTTAACTACCACAAATTACTTCACTAAATGGGTGGAGGCTATTTCGACACGAAATTCTACAGACTCAATGGTGATCAATTTCTTAGAAGAAAACATTTTATCAAGATTCGGCTGTCCTCGGAAGATAGTTACTGATAATGCCCAATATTTCAAATCCATGGCTATGGTCAGCTTTTGTCAAAAGTACAAAATTGTACTAGGACATTCCACAACTTACTATCCTCAGGGAAATGGATTAGCCAAATCATTGAATAAAATTCTCATCACCATAATAAAAAAGGTGCTGACTGAAAATAAGAAAGCCTGGCATGTTCATTTGATATATGCTTTGTGGGAAAATCAAACCAGCACTAAGAAATCAATCATAATGTCTCATTTCCAAATGGTTTATGGTACTGACATAGTCCTCCCCATAAATCTCACTCTTCCCGTGATAAAACTCTGGCAAGATGCGAAGGAAGAGACGAATGATGTTACCAGGAGAATAAACCAGTTAATTGAAGTCCAGCGAAATAGGGTTGAAATGGATGAGAAACTTCAGAAATATCAAGATAACATGAAAGCTCTGTTTGATAAAAAAGATAAAGATAGGGAATTTCTCCTTGGTGACCTAGTTTTGAAGTGGGATGCATGAAATGAAGATGTAGGAAAGCATGGCAAGTTCAATCACATTTGGTTTGGACCTTTCAATATCACGACTTCTGAGGGAAATAACTCATTATTATTAGAGAACCTATATGGGAAAATCCTTAGCGCTCCTATCAATGGGCGTTCCCTGAAACACTTCATGCAATAATCAGTTTCCAAATTCTCATTGTATATACCGGTTTGATTTTTATGTTTTGGTTTGCCAATTTTTCATTTCTTTGGTAAGTTTCTCTTCTAATGTAAATAAGCCAGGTTTGTGGATTTTGTAAAAATAGAAATACAAAAACAAGTAACTTATATCGTTTATTTTTCTACAGAAGTTTCTGACAATTTCTCATGATTATTTTCAGGTAGAATACTTACTAATGGTCGAGAGATAAAGATATAGCAGAAACCAACACCCATTTTTCAAAACATTGGGTTTCTCTCAAAATAGGTGACAAGTAAATGGTTTACTTGATTGAAAATATAAAGAAAATCCGAGGTATGAGCTTTTACCCTACTGACCTGAATTAAAATTTTCAAGGAGATCTTACTAAATACGGAAAGAGTCTCATTCATATATATATAACCAGAGAACTGTAAAATTTACAGCTTAATCTTAAAAAGTCTTCTCTTAGTGAAATAAATTAAAATAAAAATGAAATAAAATTCATAAAAAGAAAAGAAGAATAAAAAGACCTTAAAGAAAATTTGAGAATCAACAAACAAGTTCGCGTGGGAATAACCTTGTTCACAACAGAGCATTTTGAATATTCTTTTTGTTTTATCCTGTCCATCCTCGAGTTTTATTTTCCTATGATTCTCACTACTTTCCCCATGTCTTCATAAAGGGAAAGACTCCACCTTCACTCCAAAAACCCAGAAACATGTCTTCAAAATATGTTGAGCAAAAATCTTATACGTCCCTTTCAATTTAACTGAAAAAAGTATGTTTAGGCTAATCCTGATAACTCTAGCCGTCTTATCTAGTTTTAAACTGATTAGTTCACTCAAGGTTGATCCCTAAAATTTAAAATATCCCCTATAAAATCTCCTCAGTAGGTGAAGATGTATTGAACGTTGGAAGAAAATTAGTTTCAGAGTATACTAAAAATTATGACAGACCTTTCCGTTAATTATTTTAAACAGATATCATCCCTTGTATGTTACATACAGATTGAGTCCCCCCACTCAATGTATTAAAATATAAGACATACGATGAAAGGAAATTCATGAAATGATTTCCCCCATCTAGTCCAAGGCAAATGGTGAAAGTAAATTCGGAAAATTGATTTCCCCCATTTTGTCCAAAAAAGAGATGATGAAAGGAAATTCATTAAATGATTTCCCTCATCTTAGCATTTAAATGCAAAATTACTAATTGAAGTGGTGAAAGGAAATTCAATGGGAGAAATAGATAACTTCACTGGGGTACTGAACATACTCGTTGGCAGTGAAGCAATATCTATGATATCTGTGTGGCTGTCATACGTATTTACACGATATACTTTGACATCTAATTCTTTTTCAGTGAGATTTACATTCTGAACCAACGAGGGATTCCCATAAAACATGACATATATACTTAACCTTGATGCAAACGAAATTGATCAAAGCTTGATATTTCGGCTAAAGTTACTTTGACTATCTTAAACAAATCCGAATACAGTTTTAAGAAAGAGGAATATTCAAATAGCCCAACTGAAGGTCATGATTCGATATGTTTTAAAGTTTTCTAAGTTTTGGTTAAAACTCTTTTTCTCAATATGATCCTGTTCCAATTGTGTTTCAAAAAAATGCAATAATGAATCCACTTACCCAATAAAGGAACTTGGTCTACTGTTCTTCTGCGTCTCACAGGGAGAAGCGATCCCTAGATGGAGCTTATGTTGGGACACTTATATTTTTATAAGCTTTTGGAACTTAAATAGATTTTCATTTCTAGTTAACATAGGAATAAAGTGCGTTTGATTCTCACCGTTGAAGAAGCCTTCCACCTAATTAAACGATCCTACTCTCTTTGGAGTTATGGAGCCGCCTACTCTTTAAAAAGTCAAACCCTTAGAGAATACTTCGGAGTTCTGGGATTCAGAGTTTCTCATTTCAAGCATGTTAACATGTCGCACCTTCAAAACCTCGAGACACAAAAAGCGTTCGACAGATCCTAGTCACCATACACGTGTACGTTCCTAAGTTTTAACACCTCATTACCAGTAGTGGCCTATCAAAGAGTCCATAAAGCTAATTTCGCCAACACGTGAAATGATAATTACCTAAATTCTAAGCTTCAATTAAAAATCAAATAGTAATTTCACGCTTTTGGAGTTTGGTTATTTTCCATATATCATATTCTAAGTTTATGAAACCCAAACTCCCGAAATGCCATAAGCGTTAAGAAAAGTTAATTAAATATTAAAGACAATTAGAAAATAATTAATCCCTGTGCGATTTCGAGTTTCATAAATCATATATTGAGCTATTATCGGATATCCCGAGGGCCAAAAGCCCGAAAAGAATTAAGGTTAAACGTGATTAGTTGATGGGATAAACACTATTATCTCATGTTAATTTTTTTCGTTAAATCGTAGTTCGGGTAAATTCAAATGTTATCTATCAAACCTCCTGATCGCCAACCACTAGACATTAATGGAATTAATAATCGATCTATGACAATGATTTAAAATGAGATCTTGGATCACCGCCTAAATCTTTTCGTTAAGGAAATTGAATGCGTTTCCAGTAAATGTATTCGTAACTCGACACACTTAAGGAAAAAGGATATTGAGGTTTGATATTCCATTTGAGTTTTCACAGAGCAACAAGATTTAGAAAACTAAGAAGTTTACCCGTTTCTCTGTGACAGGTAACACAGTTCTGAGTTTACTACTATCATGGCTCCATGGAAAATGGTTAAAGTGACTGGTGAGAGCTCGAGCCAAAACAAAGATGTCCTTTCGAACACATCACCGAGAGATGTAGATACCATGAAAAACTGGACACAAATATTTGATATCCTACAGTATGATTTGATAAAATATCCATAAGATTCAGACTACGAGGTGACCGAAAATCAGGCGACGAAGCTCAAATACATAGCCCAATCAGAGATGCATAAAATGGCTACGCGGCCGAGGCTCATGCCGTATAATGACATGATAGGCTGGGCCTTGGAGAATGTTGACGTATCGACCAAGAGCATCCACAATTCAAAAAAAATTGTTGTTGGATCTTTCCGACCAGAACATATACAGGTGATGTATAAATTATCCCCAGCATTCAAACACAGTTATAATGTTGCTTTCTTAAAAGAGTTCGATGTGTTGGATTACTGAGAGGGGGGGGGGGTGAATCAATAATAGAGCAATTTAGTCCCTTTTAACCATATAATCCAAGTGCTATATCAATGAAGCATTATTATCCAATAACTGCAAAGTAAATAAGCAATGAACAAATGAACAATCATACACATACATAGTACACCAGTGTTTTACGTGGAAACCCAAATCGGGAGAAAACCACATACTGCTTTTTCTTATATGTCTTGAAGAATTACATTCATTGGAAGCACCAAATTCCTTTGTTTTCCAGCTGCAACTGGAAGGATGCTCCAACCCCCTAGTTTATCAGGCTACAACCTGAGGGAAGCTCCAACTCCCCAATTCTCTGGCTACAACCAGAAGGAGGATAGAACCCCCTATGTTCTTCGGCTACAACCAAAAGGTGGCTACAACCACCTGTCCTTGCCCCGTCCTGCCACCCTGAAGTAGAAGTAGAATGATGGAACCATTGTCACACTATCATTGTGAGATATAACGCTGTAAACCTGTACCAATAAATCTGAACCATGCATCAACCATGCATCAACCTGTAATCAACCTGTACCATAAACAAGTGCATCAACCATGCACCAAACTATAATCAACCTGTACCATAAACAAGTGCATCAACCATGCTCCAACCTGTAATCAACTTGTACCATAAACAAGTGCATCAACCATGCACAATCCTGTAATCAACTTGTACCATAAATAAGTGCATCCAATCATGTACCAAGTATGTACCAATCATGTTTCAACTACTCATCAACTATGACTCGTCAATATGTACCAACATCATCAACTATACACCTCATGTATGTGCCAACTCATCAACTACTGTCTCAACCATGTACTCAACATGTACCTCAACCAAAAGCCCTCATCAATTTCATCATCAAAATATGATTTGTAGCTCTGTAATAGACCTGGAATATCTGATCACATTCCTGCAAACCTTTCTTAACTTTAACAACAAGAGACTAGCATTTTCATCAAACTTTTCTTTAGTCTCACATGCCTAGTTTTGGATTAGTAAAAAACCCTAACTTGAAGTAATCATAACTTTGAACCTGTAATGTATAAAGATCCGAAATTGATACACAATGTTCTTCAGTGTGTTTTATGCAATTCCTCCAAGTTGCACTGCTTGGAACCTCTCAGAAAAGGATTTATAGCAAAAATGACATACCTTATTGAATTATGGCTGATTCTAGAGAGAGACCTTGTAGAGCGTGCCCCACAAAAAATATTTGATGAAATTATCTAAAAAT
>ML787392.1:7938-22456 GCA_009831015.1 Picea engelmannii | reverse complement strand
TATGTGACGTTCTACATACCACTAAAAATGGCATGACATGTACTATCCATATAGAATAGTATTATCTGAAAATATATCATAATTCATACCGTTACCCATCAAACAAACTTGGGTCCATTACCCAAACCTGGGGTCTCCAACTTCTCATGGACATAACTCTCTAACCGTGAGGAATTATGTGACGTTCCACATACCACCGGAAATGACATGACCATAAATATCCATCTAGGATATTTTCCCTGACAAATTCACTTTCCTTCATCTCATTATTCAACAATTAAGCATGGGTTCTCTTACTCCACAAAGTGTCTTCCCGTGAGGGATTTCACCATAAGGGGACCACTTTGGAGTTCATCCATATTTACTTCTTATCAACCATGACAAAACAATAATGAGTCATATTTACATCAAACACTATTGGTTCCATTACCCAAACCTTTGTGCTATGGGTCTTTCTTCAAGGGTTGACATCAATGACAACCAACCTTAATCAACACGATGAAGAAGAGTGCACACAAGGTGTAAATAATTACCCTGACTTGATCAAGGACTGGTGGGCACACCCTTAGAAATTCATAGTAGACACCCATGGCATATATGCCACTACATCATTAGATGCTCATATGATGTATGTGGCCATGATGCTATGCATACTTTTCGGGAAAGAAAACTCTACTCACTTCCTGTTATCATGTGTACCGATCATGCATGAAGTTGTAGGGGGTTTTTCTTTCAATTGGGCCAAAATACAATCAGACAGTTTGGCCAAGGAAATCAAAGAATATCAGTCATTGAAAGCCAAAGGATGAACTACCCCATTTTACATGTCAAAATACCTTATGGATACCGTTTTTTTTATGATGCCATTTCCTTTGATGGGCTGGAGCTGCACTCTGAACAACGCTGAACCAATACATTTATATCACTCCAAGATGTGGGAGGATAAAGCAAATGATTTCTTCTACGAAATATGCAACTATGTGGTGGTGCTGATGCATATCGCTATATACAGTTGTACACCTCCTAGGATTTCAGACTAGATAGTGGCCAACCTGGGAAAAATAGTAGATTGGTACATTGAGGAACACTTCTCTTACATCAGGGTTTTTGGATGTTCCATTCCTCCATATGCCTTACCGATGTTTCTACCAGATTGATTGGTGTGCCAAGTGGTAGAACATCAAACTGTGCCAGGAGGAATCAATAAAGAGCTAAAGGCAGCGTAGAAAAAGGTGTGGCCCACCTTTCCTTTGCAGGTTGGTACTTTCTAGTTGTTAGATTTCGACAACTCAAAGGTAGAGGCTGTGGATCTAAAGGATATTAAGCTTGTAAACATTGAATTCAAGAAACACGATCCCCAAAATATTGTGGGAAATCATATGGCTCTTTACAATCTAAAGAGATACGAGCATGAATATTCCTCACAGGATGAGATATTTCAAGGAGCAAGATATTATCAGGAAGTGTTGAGCCGAGTCTAGACTCTGGCTCCAAACAAATTAACCGAGTTCTATAATTTTCAGAGACACCGAAGAAATAGTCTACTGAAAGTATTATAGGGAGAAGGCCTAACATATCCAGCCACACAGGAAGTTGGGACCCAGAATTTAGAAAGAGGAAGTTCCAGTGGACAAGACATTCAGGAAAATTTGGAGAAAAAAGAGGTTGTGACACAGAAATCAAGTATTGCATCATCAAATCCACCAGATGATCAAACTAAATCTCAAGCTAAATCTTTGATTAAAAAGGGTGAAGAGAAATCACTATCCACACTAGATAAATCGGATACAAACACAACAGGGAAACAACCATCCACCGAGATAGGCAACCCTATCAAATGGGTCACACCTTTATAATCCAGTAGGGGGAATCCGAATGCCGAAGTCGTTTTTATAGAATATCTCACTCCTATTTCAGTTGAATAAATTCCCCCTTCCGAATTCTTCTACAACAAGAAGAGGAGGGTTGTAGTAAAAAGAGAAACAAACTAAAGGGATGGTTCAATTGTCAAGAGGCACATAGTGCTATATGATGGTCAAGCCTTAGAGGAGGCAGAATTTTCTATGGAAGTGGCAGGCACATTGGGAGAGTTTGCCACAACAAATCAATGCTCCGTTGGGAATCTAATAGAACAAATAAAGCAAAAGGATCTGTTGGTGAAACAATTACAAAACCAAATAAAGAATGTGGAAGAGAATGTGAGAAATGAGATGAATAAGGGTTTTGATTAGATCAGAGTCTATGATAGACAAGAAATTCAGCAACTAAAAATCAGTCTTGATGAAATGCATAAAAATTCGCAGGCAAGTAGAGAATTGGCCATTTAACAGGGAGAGTTGGTCAAAAAACTGCAGGCTAAAATAAAATTGATTGAGAACATGACTATGGATATGACGATTTTCCAAGCCCATGAATTGGAAGTGCACGAGAAGATGGAATCAACCCAACAAAACCTCTTGTCTAAAGTAGAAGCTGTTCAAAACTATTATTAGATGGCATATCATTCTTTAAATAACATGCACCTAAAGGAGAGAGAGGCCATTGCAACTCGAGTTACATTCTAGGAGGTTGTCTTATCAACAACAAAGGATGAAGTAGCCAGTGCCACTAGATTGTCTCTTTTAGAGAAAACTCGAGGTGACATAATATTGAAAACCTGGGAGGCCAATTTAGTTGAAAGTAAAAGGTTAGCCTGGGAAGTGAAGAAAGCTTGTGAAGAAGCATGTTCCTCACTCGAAAAAGAGTCACTTGACATTGCAAGAGATAATATCTCTGAATTCCTAGGGAAAACTGATATAGAAAAAAATCAAGTTGATTCCAAGACAAGCATGGAAGAAGCACGGGCCGAAATCCTGTAATTGAAACAAATTGATATTATCCATATTAATAAGTGGATAGTCAATCCTAGTCTACAACTACCATCTATATCTTTAGAATCCAAGAGAATGGAAGATAGGCTTCCTCACATAGAAAATAATTTATATACTTGTGAGGCGAATGACACAACAAAGCCTTCCAGGTTGGTGGTGCATTTCGTAGGCAGATGTGTTCAGTGTGTCGAGCAAGGAAAAGCCAACACATCTGGGAACAAATGAGACAACTTGTGCATACCATTTACATAGGTCATGATTAGAGGCCAACTATTTCTGAGTTGGAGGACAAGAAGAAGAAACGTCTCTGCCAACATGTGAAGAGACAGAGAAGATGCAAATGAAACTCTTCAAATTTCACATATTGTAATATTTACTGTTTTTGAATTATGAGAATTCCAACCGCTTAGGGTTGAGAACATTTTTTTATAAATACATAGTTTGAAGACTTAACAAAGGCTTCTTCTTGCTGGATGTAATAAGATAAAATCTCCTTTTGTGAGAATAAATATAAGTGGAGACGAAGATTCTAGTTTTTGTGCAGTTTGAGTTATGTTTTTCTCCTGTATCTCATATTTCTAATTTCTTTATGTCATTCCTTGATAAGTGAGTGGTTGCAATTTAGTACTACTGCTACCGTGGTCACATTTTATCGGTTGTTTGATAAGCAAACAATTTTTCCTCTGTATTCGCTATAAGTAAAAACAAGACTTGTGAGCTACTTGGATAACTGCATCTCATATCCTTTCAAGGGTGCATTTTTTATTTTCTTCTACTGCAAACAAGGTAATATTCATGTCGCATTGATGCCTCATTTTGTTTAACAGTTTTATAATTTTCCTTCATATCACTTGATTTTATAAATTGACCCAGACGACAAATTACAGCCTCTGTCCTGTTCTGTCATTATTTTCATTTGAGAATTAATTCTTATATAACTAACAGAAGAAAAATCACCTTTCAAAAACTTTCCTTTATATTCCTGATGCCTGACATTATTCTTTAAGCCTTAGATTTAATATTTGGAACAACATACCCAACATATAACTTGTGTGATAACATGTACTAACACTAGGGATGGACATAAGGATAAGAGAAGTGGACTCAAGACTTCCCTTGTTCATAACATAAATGTACAAATGAATTGGAAACAACTGAAAACATTCCATATAGAATGGTGGATAACTGGGTGTAAATGTGTTGAACCTGCACATAATAGATATAGCTAGAAAATGGTGTACACAATTTATAAAGAAAATATAAGAAAAGAGAAGTAGAAGAAAAGAATGGAAGAATTCTCATCAACCAAATGAATGAATGATAATTTACACATGATATACTCTGTATAACTCAACTAATGCACACTGGATAAGAATCCAATGCACCATAGTGGTGGTATAGAGTGATCTAGACACACACAAACAATTACGGGAGTAAATTGCCCCCTAGTCTAGTCTCTCAGGAAGTTATGGGTGTGAACTGCCACCTAGTATTAGTTAACTAGTCTCTTAGTCTTCAGTTAACTGATTGAAACAAAGTGAAGTGAAGAGGAGATCAGAGAATCATGAGTAATGCACTAGTCTGGTGATAATCCCAAGGACAATGCACATTAGCTGGTGATGATCCCAATGCTGCATGGTGATGATCCCAATGTGGCATCTAGACTCCAATCAACTGATCAAACTGAAGAGAATATTATCCTAGAGGGATATTCTTCCTAAACTATAGCAGACTGAATAATGATTAATAAACATAGGGAAAACCTTAGGAACAAGAAATCCTAGGTGTGTGTGAAGTATCTCCAACACCCCTCTGAACATTACTATGGTGAAAATAAAGAATGGGTCACGGGAATGAGGCCATGTTAGGTAACCAAATATAAAAAATACATTGAAATAAATGAGGAAATAGGTAAAACCTCATGGTAAATCCCCCCCTTCAAAGTATAATGTATGTAAAGAGAAGAACTAACAATTGCTAGGAAAATGTGTCCTTCACTCCAAGATGACTGTGTAGAGAATGGAACTTCTGCTCAGAAGGTCTTGGTGAATATGTCTACAATATGTTCTACTTAAGGAAAAAATTGGAGGTCAATGATCCCCTCATGTAGTAAGTCCCAGATGTAGTGCATGTGGATCTCGATGTGCTTCATCCGATACCTCTGAATTATATCTCTGCAGAACTTTAGAGTGCTTTGGTTGTCATACCAAATGACATTCGACCGATGAAACTAAATGCCCAACTCAGTGAGAAAATTTTGTAGCCACATAACCTAATTTGTTATGTTAACTACCCCTCTGTACTCTTCCTTGACTGAAGATAGAGAAATATAAACCTGCTTCTTTATCGACCTACAGATAGGCTCAGAACCAATACTGAGTGAGTAACCAGATGTGGACTTGCAATCAATGCTATCGCCAGTCCAATCAAAATCAATGAATCCAATGAGATCCAATGTAGAGTCTGTTTCATAGTGAATCCAAAAGGTGATGGTTCCTTGTATGTATCAAAGGATACACTTTGCAACATTCCAATGTA
Source organism: Picea engelmannii (assembly GCA_009831015.1). NCBI lineage: Eukaryota > Viridiplantae > Streptophyta > Pinopsida > Pinales > Pinaceae > Picea > Picea engelmannii. Next base: position 17,048 of record ML787392.1, on the reverse strand, counting down.
GCTCATGCAACTCCTGCATGATCTTGGAGACTTCTCCAACTGCATAGGAGAGGTCTGGTTTGGAGTGCGTGATATACAAAAATATCCCCACTAGATTTCTGTACAGTGTGCTGTCAACCAGTGGAGTTTCCCCGCCATGCTCAAGTATGACACTTGATAGGAAAGGAGTCTGGGCAGACTTGCAACCTGTCATGTGAAATCTCTCAAGGAGATCTCGTGCATACTTGGCTTGAGACAGTTTGATTCTTGATGCATCCTGACTGATATGGAGTCCAAATAATAAATGTAGCAGACCCATGTCTGTTATCAATAACTTGTCATGCAAAATCTTCTTGACTGCAACAATCACCGAAGTAGAGAAACCAGTGATCAAAAAATCATCAACATACAAAACTAGGAGTAGAAGTGAATCAACCATCATGAGCATGTAAACATTCGAGTCTGACTTACAATGTACAAAGTTTTGTGACAACAGATAGGAGTCCATCTTGGCATACCATGCCCTCATGGCCTACTTGAGGCTATAAAGAGACTTCTTCAATCGACAGACCCAAGATGAACCCTATATAAATCCTTGGGGCTGCTCCATATAGATCTCCTTAGAGATATCGCCATGAAGAAATGCCTTCTTCATGTCCATTTGATGGACTTCCCATCCCTTGGATGCTACAATGGAAAGTTCCAAACGTATGGAATCCATCTTTTCTACATGAGTGAAGGTCTCATCATATTCAATTCCATGCACCTGCTGAAACCCTTTGACAACTATCCTGGGTTTGTATCTGCTATCCCATCCATCCACGATGCTCTTGTTCATGTAGACCCATCTACACTTGAACAATTTCCTTCCTAAATTAAGGGGAACCAAATCCCAAGTATGGTTCTCAAGGAGTGATTTGTACTCCTCCTGCATGGAGGATTCCCAAAAGGTATTTCTAGAAACCTCGCCAGAGGACTGTGGATCTGAAGATTGAACCAAGAAAAGATGTCTGGGTAGCATTGATTCATTGGTAGTGAGTGTAAGAGGAGGCTCCTTGAAATCAGATCGAGTCCTCCTGGTATCATCCGGATCCCCAAAAATATCTCTTGCATTATAAAGAGTATTATTGGCCCACTTGGGCCTTTGCTTTGGATCTGCATCTGCATATGCATGCACTAAATTTTCATTAGACTGTACTGACTTTGTATCTGGATCATCTGAATCCTATGAATCAAAACACTCATCTGAATAAGAGTCGACATGTGCATGCTCATCATCTATGACAGGTGGAAGAACAAAAGTGTTTGCATGCAGCTGCTGAGGTACATGCGAGACACTTTCCTCGAATTGGACACTCTGCTCAATGATGAGCTGGTTTGATGAAATATCAATGAGTCTGTATCCCTTCACACTTCTAGGGTATCCAAAAAATATACACTTTGTGCTCTATGGATCAAGTGCCTTTCTCTTCACAAAGGAAATCTTGGCCCATGCACATGAACCGAAAATACGAAAGTGGGTCACTTCAGGTTTGAGGCCACTCCAAGCCTCGTAGGGGGTATTATCCTTGAAATATATATGGGGAGATTTGTTTTGGATGTAGGTTGGACAATTAATTTCTTCAACCCATAATGTCTATGGAAATGACTTTGCATGTAGAATGCAAGATTCCATCTCTTTTAGAAATCTATTTTTCTGCTCAACAACTCCATTTTGCTACAGAGTATAGGGAACCGTGTGCTGCAATTGAATCCATGTCTCATGAAAAATATTATGTATCTCATGTTTTACATAATATCCCTCATTATCTGTTCGGATGACTTTGATTTTCTTTCCTGGCTATGTCTCAACAAGGTCTTTGAAATCTTTGAGGTGTTGAAAGACCTCTGATTTTTTCCTGAAAAAGAAAATCCATGTGAAGCACGAGAAATCACCAACAAAAATGAGCACCTACCTTGGCTTACTAATTGATAGATGCAAAAAGGGCCCATGAGGTCACTATGGATCAGATCTAAAGGAAAGGAAGCCTTCTGAGTCTTTCCTTTGTTGAATTTCTCTTGAGGGTGTTTTCCAAGAACACATCCCTCACAAATTCCTTTGAAGAAGTGGATGTCAGGTAGACCATCAACCATTCCCTTATTTATAAGTTGTTGCATATATATGAAATTTAAATGCTCGAACCTTTCATGACATATCCTACCGATTTCATCATCATGGGTAAGCAGTAATGCAAAATCTGGTTCAATAAATTTAGAAAATGTGTAGAGTCTAGATTGATTATTTACCTCACTGGTAGCAACCATGGAATTGGTTTGCATGTCATAGATATCCACTTAATCAGGTGTGAATATGATTCTCTTTCCAATACCAAAGTTTTCCATCTGATACATGGAGAAAATATTGCTGGAAAGTTTTGGAACGTGTAGCAAATTCTCGAAGCTTTCGTTTGTGAGATTAATTCTTCCTTTGTTGGTGGCATCAACTGGAGAGTTGTCCCCCATCAGAATAGGAGGACCATTGCATGCATCCAATGAAGAATATAATTATTTTTTGGTTTCCATGTGGTGTGATGCACCTGAATCTAAGATCCAAGCATTGAGAGAGGAGTTGATGGAAATCAAAGCATGGCTATAATTTCCTTTCTTGGGATTCTGATCTTTTGGCTTCTTCTTCTTGGAAACCTCAGGGATGCGATCTCCAAGGTTGTTTTTCTAAAGTATTTGGGCCATTTGATCTATCTGTTTCTACATACATGCATATTTTGGATGGAGTTATTTATGGAAGTAAGTGCATTTCTTCCCTTTCCACCTTTGGATCCGGAGGCATCGTTGAATGGTTTTGAGTACCCTTCCTTCTTTGGATTTGCATGTGATTTCATTTTGTCTTTGTCTTTAGATTTATGATATCGATGACCACAAACCATCCTTCATAGTAAGTGGATACGCCTTTGGGATTTTGATTTTTCCCATATTGATGAGCTTGTTCTGCTCTCATGTTAGAGACTCGATAAAGACTTCAAGAAGGGCATTGTCCAGGTGGTCCAAAGGTGAGCCTAACTGAATGAAATGTAGATACAAATACTGAGTATTCCAAACCAAGTTTGGAGATAATGGTAAGAACCATTTGTTTCTCCTCCTTAGATTTATCAACCCTGTAAGACTTGAGTTGCGACAAAAAATCCTTATATTTGGTAAAGAAATCTTGGAGATTATCGAAGATTTTTGGATCCAAAGTGAGAAATTCCACTTCGAGCATGTGCCCCCTCATCTCGTCCTATTTTACAAAAATCCCTTCCATGGTGGTCTAGTATTCATTGGGCGTTTTACATGAGGATATGTGAAAGATGAGTTTAGGATAAATGAGATTGCAAATTGTTCTAAACGCTTCATCCATTCGATTTAGATACTTGGATTTTTCTATGGCTGATGTTGGTTTAGTTTCCATGTTCATGGTTAACCTGTATAATCCTCTACCTCGAAGATGCATTATCATCTTATCCTTCCATGCAAAGAAATTGTACGGTGTAAGAATGAATTCTTTTGAAAATTCCATTTTTTTTCGCTATCTTCAATCTTCGGTACCCGCAAAAATAATTTGGTGTGTCTTTTCCCTAGTAGTTCATTGGATCTTATACTATGTAAATGTGTTGAAACTATACATAATATATCTATCTATAAAATGACATACATAATTATAGAAAAAATATGAGAAAAGAGAAGCATGCGAGTGTTAGCCTCATAATCCTAAAGTTCTATAGTCTAAGTATTTTCTAGTATAAATGATTTTAGAAATTAGTTTATTCTAGTTTGTTAGGATAAGGACACCTAGATTCTATGTAAATGACACCTATCATACTCTTGTGATTATGTGATTGGTTGTTCTCCTAGATTTTAGTTTAGATTTGAGCTGTATAAACTAGCTTCTTCTTCAAGTGAGGTTAAGAAGTAGATTATGAGTTCTTCAAATTGTAATCATTTTTTTCTTATCAATAAAATTACGTGTCTCTTCAAACTCAAGAGCAATGGTACTGAGGTAATCTGTTATTGTTTTAAAATAAGGAAAATGTTGTTGTGATTGCATTGATCAATTTTTTTTTCAATAATTGATTGAATCATCATTTTTTAGAATTGTACATTTTTATATATCTTCAATTTCAAAGATTGTAGATCCATTGATTCTTTATTAAAAAGGGCTCATTTGTGAACATTGCTTCAGATCAATTAAATCTGGGAATTAAATTTGGGTCATATTGTAAAAAATATATCTCTTGCATCTGAACAAAGTAAGCTAGAAATAATTTTGTAATCTGTCACAGCAATTGGTATTCACATGAATTTGGAATTGGAGGGATCGACCCTTTTGTAGCATCCAACATCCGCTTCCAAGATCTCATTTTATTTGCAGCGATTCATCATGTTTTTTTCTTGTAGCGAGGATCTTGTAAAGTGATCCATCTTGCAGCGATTTCATACGATTATATTATGCAATCCATATCTGCGTATTTGGCACCTAATTGACTCAATTTTTTCCATGATTTCTCTCTATGTTTTGCTCACGATTTCTCTGGAAATGATCGCCATTCAAAATTGGATCACCATTCAAATACTGGATCGCCATTCAAAACTGCAAATCACCCATTCAGAGAGTCTTGATGAGAGGGCGAAGGTTCTTGTCCACCACAGACCTCTTTGTTTCGATGAAACACCCGCGATCCGATCCAAAATTCATGGACTGATCTTGTAGATCGCACTCTAGATTACTTTTGTTAGTCTCATTTGCAAACAAATATTTATCGCCTGCAAGAATGTCGTCTTGCACCTTTCTCTCTGCTCCCAAATCACATGGAACTAAAAAATAGTCATTCATAAATTTCTAAGAGTAGAGATCATGTCTGTGAGTTCTGCCACTGTGTATGGATATGGTGCCACTTTCTGAGACCCTATTTGATACAAAAAATTGCATATCACTGCGTCCTGTCCCGATTCTACTCCAGGAAGCCCCGCTACCATCTGCTTAGCAATGGGAGATCGTAGATGAGCGTTTGTGCTGACATATCCTGTAAGTCCGACGTAGGGGATCAAATAACTTGCAAGTAGATAATTGACACTCTTAGCATACAGATCAAAATGAGGTGTCAAAGTTTTATTCAATGCAACGTTGATGATACTACCAAAATTGAAAGTTGTCAGATTCAATAGGGGTCTTGGAAATACACACATGGTTTTCTTTATAGCCCTGAGGTGACCAACTTCCTGGAAGGAAAATTGCAAGATGACATATTGAACCAATTTGTTCAGGAGTGGGCGCATATGAAGCTGTTCTTTCCCATATAGAGCATCCTCTTTTCCATTTGCATTGGTGAGAATGAGGTTTTGAAGCATTGGATGATAAAAAATAATATGTTGCAACAATAATTCCTTACAGAAGCTACAATTAATGAGCTTATGGTTCAAACTACTCTCAACTTCAACCCGCCATCGGTGTAGAACAACAGAGGACTGAGAACGAAGATCTGTAGATGAGAATTTGGTGATCACCACTACTCAGCGCATGATCTACACGATCTACAAGATTCACTACAAGATATGTGCATGATTGAATCAAACCGTAGATCTACAACAAACAATTAATTTTCTAATTGACGCTATTCAACATTCATTGCTTGCCACTACTCAACGCATGATATACTATGCGCATGATCTACAAGATTCACTCCAAAAAAAGATATCTGCATGTTAGGTATTGAAAATTTAGAGTTTGAATTGGGTTAGCTGGAAATATAATTAAGTTTCATTCCTCTTTTTATAAGATTATGCTTTGCATGTAAGACAATTGGGCACTTTTTGAGCTGTAATCTTTTAGTCCTTTTTTGAGTTGTATTTTTTTTTTAGTCTTTGATGGCTCAAGGTTTTTTTTTTTTTTTTTTTTTCTAAGTGTAAAAGACTACAAGTCTTGTAAAAAGGGTCAAATTTCAAGTTTTTTGGTTGTAACCTTGATGCTCAAAAATTGAGAAGAGTCCAGTAAAATAATCTCTCAAACTCCATTTCCAATGAGGCTTTTAAAGGGTTAAGGCCAAGCCCTTAAAAGTGTTCTTTTTGCATGGATTGTGTACACTTATTTTTGGTTCCTTGCGTCTCTCTTTTGGATTTTTTTGGATTATTCACTTGCAATCTTGCAACAAACACCATGTCTAAATTAATCAACATATTCACAAAATCATATAAGTTAGATGGACTAGGAATTACAAATCTTGGAGTCTACACATGCATAACTCTTTGATATATAATGAATTATGGCATGATATTTGTGATGGTGATACTGATCCAACTAAGCCAACCGATGCTACTTCTTTAGAAAAATGAAATTTGAAAGATGAAAATGAACTTTCTTTGGTACGTTCTTCTGTAACTAAACATATGTTTGTTCATATTGAGAATTCCAAAGATGCATGGTCTGCTTGGAATCTGTTAAAGAAACTTTTCGATACTCCTGCTGCATCTCATAGAGTTGATATACAAATGAAATTGCTTAAAAAAAGATTAGAAAACAATGGTGATGTATTAGAATACATTTCAAGGATTAAGAACATTCATAAGGAAATCATCAAAGGCATTTTTCCTAAACTTGAAGATAGTTTTCTTGTCTCCATTTTAATTAATGGTTTGCCTTCATCATATAAGAATTTTCTTGATACTTTGCAAATAACTGATACTTTATAAACTGTGAATTTTGATTCACTTAGTGAATTACTAGCTCAACATAGTAAGTATTTTGGAAAACAAAAACAATCAAGAGAACATCTTCTTTTCACTAAAGCTGCAAGTTCTAAAGGAAGAGGAAAATCAAATTTTGGAAATTTTCAGAATCAGTCTTCTAATCGAGGCTATGGCAGAGGTCATGGTCAAGGTAGAGGTTGTAACAATTTTCATCAACAAATTTTTCAAAGTAATCCTCACAATAATAATGCACAGTCAGGAAGAGGAATAAATTTGAGTCAAGTAAGATGTAAAAGATGTTTAAAGATGGGTCATTATGCATCAAATTGTATTACAAGCAATGATCAATTGCCTAAGTTTAAGCAAACATCAAATTCAAGTTCTCAACAATCAACTCAATATGTAGAGGATCAATATCACCAGGATGATCAATATGAATATGTTTTTTCAATAGTTAAACATGTAGACTCATTTGAAAATGATTGGATATTGGACACATAGGATACTCAGTATATGACTTATCGCAGAGACTATTTTTGGAATTATAAAGATGTTCAACTAAATCCCATTTATTTAGATGTTGATACAAATCACATACCTCAAGGAAAAGTTTCAATGAAATTATTTCTCCCTGGAATTGGTGAAAAATGGGTTTTAAATGTTTTGTATGTACCAACTTTTAAGAAAAAATTGTTATCCTTAGTCACAATCAGACAAGTTGGACATCAAATCGTCATGCAAGATGGTTTGGTGAAGACTAAGTTAGATAAGTATAACTTGAAAACAATAATGACTGGATATGAAGATGTAAAGTTACTAAGAATGAATGGGAAAGTAATCCAAAGAAAGGAAGAGGTTGCAACAACAGTGAATTCTGAAATGTCTTCATTCAGATTATGGCATTTTCGATTTGGTCACTTAAACTTTGATAGTCTCTTGAAACTTAAGTCCCAATATTTGGTAAAGGGTTTTCCCACTTTCAAGAAAGAAATTTCCAAGTGTGAAGCTTGTATTTTTGGAAAGCAAACACGAGAAGATTTTCTAACCAGCTCATGACACTACTACATATGGGCGGATTATTCCACGAAAAATTTCCACGCTTCCACTAGTTTCATCATTTTTTTAAAGAGGGTGGGATTTTCGTGGATATTGCCACGAAAGTTCGTTGCAATATCCACAAAAATATTAATTTAACCTAATTGGGATTTTCATTGCTATAGCGACAAACTTTCATGGCAATAGCGATGAAAATTTTTCCTATCTCATTGGTCGGTGTTAACGGTTAGTTGACTATTTTATCTATATATAAGTGACTTTAAGATACTTTGCCACACAATTTCTATAGTTGCGACACTGTTCTTGGTTTTTGTTTGAGTTGTTTATTTTTTCCATCACCCACCGGTTGAACAAATCCAATTCTTGATCTACATAGCTCGGATTTTGAACTTGCAAGGTTAGTATGCTATTTTTTATTGATGTACTCATTTAACTTGTAATTGTTTTTTCAAATGTCCAATTTGCATTTAGCTTGTTTTTCCCTTAATAATATATTATAATATGTGTAGTACCATATTTCATGTCTTTGGTTTTTGGATATGGTTAGTATATTCTATGGAAAAGGGTATGTGGATTCCATGATATTATAGGTTTATGGAATCCACATACCCTTTTCCCTTCAATTGTAGCTATAATCTCTCTCTCTTTTCATTGATAAAGATATGGAATTTCTCTTGAAACTCAACCCTAATCGGTGAAATGATAGTAATTGATTGCTATATTCCCTGCTTTAGCAGGGACTAATAAGATACATAAACCCTAACCCTAAACTTATGTTAGGTATATATGTCATTATAATATAAATAAAACATTTGTACACATATGACCTTATTATAAAGATGTTATCTATGTCGTCATGATGTTGATCCTCTACACATATGATCACCTTATTATAAAGATGTTGACCTTATTATAAAGATGTAGGTCAATGTAAATAAACATATCATAATCAAAAGGAGTATCCAACATATAAAAAATTGACAACTTAATGTTTGGTATGGTGTAGGTAAGACAATTACTTGTTAGGACAAGGATTTTTCACAATGAACGAAAATGATAGAAATCTTGCTTGGTTAAGAGAGAAATTAGAGGCAAGGAGTGATGGAAAATGTTATTGCCATTGCTATGATTGCAGAGGCTTGCAAAATAGAACACTTTTAATAACAACATCCCAAAGAAATTGTAGGGAGAAGGGGCATGCCGAAGGGGGTTATGAATATCGTCCCTTGGTAAGAGGATTCAATATTTAATGTATTCTCTGTAATAATCAATATGTCATGAATTTTAGTAATATTTCTTATTGGGATTTTTATATTTTCTATACACACTAAATTTTCTATGTTGTTTTTAAATATATA
>ML787391.1:462575-475705 GCA_009831015.1 Picea engelmannii | reverse complement strand
TCAAGCGTTGCAGACAACACTTGTCTCAAGGGGAGGGGCATTTTAAGCCCTAATATTGGCTCATTACCCCTTAATTGGGGCATATTATATTAGTAATGCTATTTTATTTATGTCGGCTTTAAGCCATTAGTTGTAATTATACCTCCTAGTCTCCTATATATACCAAGGAGACATTTTCGTTTTGAATCATCTTGTACTTGAACATTTAAGGGGGGAAAAGGAGATTTCCCCCTTGAAGAGGCCTATTATCTGAAATTATCTCTTTTTCAAGGCATTGAGTACTTTTTCTGAGGTTTTTCTATGCTATATTGATATTTGGTTCTTAACAAACCATTTAAAGATGATCTCATTGTTGGTCATAAAGAAGCGATAGTTGTTTCTTCTCTCAAGGAGACTTTTGCATCTTGATTAAAATCTTCAATGGAAATGAGATATGTAATGTTTAAACATGGAAATAGTTTCATATGGTGGAATAACTTGTCCTATTTCAGTTTTGACTTTACGACTGGAGGAGCTGAAAGCAAGCTGCAGTCAAGAAACCACTTACTTGAATACATTTATTGGAAGTATGAAATCACTTGATTTGAAATTTGTGCTTAATAATGTCGTGTAGGGAGGAGGGTCAATAATCTTGGTACTACGAGCATTTCCTTCAACAATTTCTGGTTTTGATTTTTAGCATGAGTTTTCAGTTTTAAGTTTGGAGTAGTAGTTTTGGATTGGATTGTCATTGGGTTTCAGATGGATAAGGAACATGGTATATTGTTATTTTGTACCTCACAGGGAGGATAGTATCCCCATTGGATCCATTTTTTAGCACCATGATTTTCATATCTAAGGTTAGAGATTTTTTAGCAGTTTGGAAAATCATGCCTGCTAGCACCAATATTGTGTTTAGTGCCTGGCATCATCCAACATATCCAAGGGTCGATGTCAAAAGGAAAATTCATCATTTCTTATTTTTATTTCCATTTGCAACTCTGCACTGCAAAACTCACTGCACACTGTAAAACTCATTGTGCACTGCAAAACTCATTGTGCGCTACAAAATCACCTCGTACACAGAAAAATCATATTTTTATCATAAATTTTAAATGTTGATCTGGGTTCTTCGAAAAACAAAATTTGGAGATGAATAGTAAAATCATTCACTTTCTGACCAAAACTTAGCCTGACCCACTTCGTATTTTTGGAGAAAAGTTGAAAGCATCACCTAGAGGGAAGTTTGCAACGAATCTTGAAATTGCACTAAAATGCTAACATTATGATAAATACGAGTTGTAGGAGGGATACCACCTGTCCGAGGAGGTTCGAATGGGTTCTCAGAGAGTATTTAGATACCAAGGAAAACTTATACCTAATATTCATCTCCACTAAATCTCCATGCAATGAGTTGGATGCAATTGCATTTATTTTAAAAGACGGTTTCCAGGAATCAAGGAATTAGTTGGATTTTTTGTTTACCACATGTCTCTAAGGCATAGAATTTAATGCATGGATTAGGATTGGACATCCTAAAGATATGATTGATGTAATTTTCTATTAAAATGGTGGGAGGACTATTGTAGGAGGATGGGATCAAGACTTGCTTATTTCTTTGAAGTTAATGCAGAAGTTTCCTCTTTATGAAATTTGAAATTCATCACGGTGTTTATGTTCAGTATGTGTTTCTTGTATATCATTTACATGATTATGTTTTTATGCTATCATTGTCTAAGAGTAATTGGTAATAATTCATCCATGTTTGATGCTCCTTTCACATTGATGATGATTTTTATGTGTAAATGGTTACTTTTACAGAATTAATCTTCATTTGATGCTTTGTTTAGTAATTAATCTTTGTGTCCTTTCTTCTAAAGCTTCACTGGAGATTCATCCACTGATTGATACCTTTAGTGTAGTGGGATTTCTTCTCCTTTACATATCTCACTTCACATCATTTATTTTCTGAGGATAACACCTATTTTTCCTTAAATTAGCAGGAAGAAACCAACCAGCTGGTGACTGTAAAAACATTGAAATTCAAGCCTTGAATCCATTTCCCATTGGTACCTTTTCCTTGTTTGTCCTACCAACCATTTTAAAATAGAAACAAACATGTCCTATTTCATAATCTGACCTCTATGCATTTATTGATGAAACCCTTGAGTGATTACTAGTCATTAGACATGTGAGATAGCCTTGTTTGGTTGTATAGGTGAGAATACAATCTAAATTTGGTTGAAACAGTTCCCTCAGGGTTTTCTTTGATACATCCCAAAGAAATTTCCAAGTGTTAACATTTTGGCTTCGTTTCCATGGAACGATTGCTATTATTTTCCTCAAGAAGAATGAAATTGTTTTAGTTCTAAGGTCTGAGAGCAGCAGATACTTAGGAACACATTGGTTATATTTATTCTCTGGCAACTACACACATCATAAATTCAGTTGGAAGGTGATTCCACTAGCAGAAGAATCCAGAACTAAAGTTTTCACGACAAATTCATTGTTCAAAGAGATCGAGGTATGAAGAGTTTCTTGTCTTCAGAATGGAAATGTTATCTTTCGATTCAGGTATTTCACCAAAGAAAACAACAAGGTTGGTGGAAGACCTTGTTTCTTTTCAAAGTTTTAGAAAATGGATTGATTTGTCTTCCAAGCATAATTGGTGTGAAGATTTTCATTCCTTGTTATTATCTTATTAGGATTCATGTCACATCCTTATTCAAGAGGGAAATTTAGAATGTTTACAGAAGATCATTATGAAACTTGAGATAAAACAAGAAGAGAATGAAACAAAAACACATGAAACACTATTTGTTGATTCAGAGCAGTATAAAGCTGGATATCAAACTGCAATGGCTCACTATTAAAAGTGCTATGACCTTAGGCCTAAGGTCAGTACTCCGAGGTTTATTCTTCCTGTAGAAAATGAATTTTCAACCAACAAGCATCCTTCATGTCAAAATACAAGTGTTGTTAAAAAAAAAATTATGACATAGACAATGTGAACAATCAGAAAGAACCATTTAAAGATGATCTTATTGTTGGTCAAAAGGAAGTGATAGTTATTTCTTCTCTCAAGGACCCTTTTGAAGCTTTGTTAGAATCTTCAATGGAAATGAGCTATGCAATGTTAAAACATGGAAATAAGTTCAGATGGTGGAATAACTTGCCCTATTTCAATTTTGACTTTATGACTAGAGGAGCTGAAAGAAATCTGCAGTCAAGAAACCACTTACTTGACTGATTTTATTGGAAGTATCAAATCACTTGATTTGACATTTGTGCTTAATAAATTAGAGTAGGTAGGAGGGTGAATAAGATCAGTACTACGAGCATTTCTTTCAACAATTTCCAATTTTGATTTTCAACATGAGTTTTCAGTTTTCAGTTAGGAGCAGTAGTTTTCGCTTGGATTGTCATTGGGTTTCAGATGGATAAGGCACCTAGTTTACTGTTCTTTGATACCTCTCAAGGAGAATAAAATCCCCATTGGAGCCAGTTTCTAACACCATGATTTTCATACCTAAGTTTAGAGGTTTGTCAGCAGTTTGCAAAGACATGCCTGCTAGCACCAATATTTTTTTTAACGCCTCGCATCATCCAACATCTCCAAGTGTTAGTTTCAAAAGGAAGCTTTTTAATTTCTTATTTTCATTTCCATTTGCAATTGTACACTGCAAAACTCATTGCACGCTACAAAACTCACTGTGCACTGCAAAATTCATTATACGCTACAAAATCACCTCGTACACAGAAAAACCATACTTTTATCATAAATTTTAAATGTTGCTATGGATTCTTCTAAAATATTTTTTGGAGAGAAATATTAATATCATTGACTTGATGAAAAAAAATAAGCCTGAGCTAATTCATATTCTTGGAGAAAATTGGAAATCATCACCTATAGGGAAGTTTGTTGCGGATCTTGAAATTTTGCTACAAACACTAACAGATTGATAAATTTGAGCCGTAGGAGGAATACCACCTATCTGAGGAGGTTTTAATGGGTTCTTAGAGAGTATTTAGATACCAAGGGACACTTGTAACTAAGATTCATCTCCACTAAATCTCCATGCAATAAGCTGGTTGTAGTTGCATTTATTCTAAAAGACAGTTTCCAAGAATCAAGGAATTAGTTGGGATTTTTGTTTGCCACCTATATCTAAGGCATAAAATCCGATGCATGGAGTAGGAATAAACCTCCTAAAGATATGATTGGTGTAAATTTCCATTAAAATGGGAGCGAGGAATATTGTAGGAGAAGGGGATCAAGACTTGTTTATTTCTTTGAAGTTAATGCAAACGTTTTCTATTTCTGAAATTTGAGATTCATCACGGTGTTTATGTTCAATATGTGTTTCTTGTATATCATTTCCATGATTATTTTTTTCTGGTAGCATTGTTTGACAATAACTAGTAAGAATTCATCCATGTTTTATGCTCCTTTCACATTGATGATGCTTGTTATATGTAAATGGTTACTTTTACAGAATTCATCTTCATTTGATGCTCTGTTTAGTAATTAATATTTGTGTCCTTTCTTCTAAAGTTGCACTAGATATTAATCCACTGATTGATTTATGTAGTGTAGTGGTATTTCTTATCCTTTCCATCTCTCACTTCACATCATTTATTTGTTGAGAATAACACCTATTTTTCCTTAAATCTGCAAGAAGAAACCAACCAGCTGCTGACTGTAAAAACATTGAAATTCAATCCTTGAGTCCATTTCCCAATGGTACCTTTTCCTTGTTTTTCCTACCAACCATTTTAAAACAAAAACAAGCATGTCCTATTGCAAAATCTGACCTTTGTGACTTTATTGATGAAACCCTTGAGATATTACTAGTCATTAGACAATTGAGAGAACCCTATCTAGTTTTATAGGTCAGAATACAATCTAAAGTTGGTTGAAACAGTTACCTCGGGGTTTTCTTTGATACATCCCAAAGAAAATTATGAGTGTTAATAGGTATAACTAGCTATTAAATTTTTTTTATAGAAGGGTTTTCCAAGATTGCATATCCTATAAAATCATTCACAAAGAAAGGAATTAAGTTCATCTGGTTTGAGAAATGTCAAGAGAGTGTTAAAAAATTAAAACAACTCTTAACTACAACTCCTATATTAAAATTGGAAGACCTAGATAAAGAATTTGTAGTATGTATGGATGCATGTCATGAAGGGCTTGGAGGAGTGTTAATCCAAGAAAATCATGTAATAGATTATGAATCTCGAAAAATAAAGAAACAAGAAGAAAATTATGTAACACATGACTGAGATTTAGTTGCAATAACACATGCATTAAAGATGTGGTGGAATTATCTAGTAGGTTGAAAATTATTACTATTGAGAGATAACATAGCATTAAAATATATGTTCGATAAACAAAATTTAAATTCTCACCAAGAAAGGTGGTTAGCCTTCTTAAGCGAGTATGATTTCAAGATATAACACATTAAGAGAAAATAAAATAAAGTGGCAGATACATTGTGTGGACATGGAAACATGATCTATACAGTTACTAGAAGTAACTAAGAAACATATTTAGAAGAAAGGTTAAGGTTAGTCATTGAAAAAGACCCACAATATCAAAATACTAAGTTAAATATTGTTTATAATTCAACGGGAATAGAACAATTAGATTTTATATTCTCAAAAAGTGTATTTTTAATGTATAAAAATAGATTGTATGTACCAGAATCTAATGAAATCAAGTTATTGATTTTAGATCAGATGCATAAGAAACCATATTCTAGACACCCGGGTTACCAAAACTTAATTACTATGTTGAGAAATGAATTGTATTGGCCAAATATGAAAGGTGAAATAGAAGAATATCTAGCTAGATGCTTAGAGTGTTAACAAGTTAAGGTTGAACACCAACATCCAGTCGGACTACTACATCCTTTATCGATTCCATAATGGAAATGGGAAGTGATAAGTATGGATTTTATTACCGGATTGCCTAGAAGTAGTAAACAAAATGACTCAATTATGGTTGTGCTTGATAAATTAAGTAAGGAAGCACACTTCATACCTATAAAATAAACCTATAAGGATATTAATATAGAAAAAATATTCATGAAGGAAATATTTAGGTTACATTGAATCCCTAAAGTTATCATATTTGATAGAGATGTTAAGTTTACCATAAATTTTTGGAAGGATTTATTTAAAGGGTTAGATACCCAATTGAACTTCAGTACTTCTTATCATCCACAAACGAATGGGAAAACTTTAAGAACTAGTCAGATTCTTGAAGACATGCTTAGAATGTATTTTATGGATAGACCTGGTAAATGGGAAGAATATGTGTACTTAGTTGATTTTTCTTATAATAATGATTATCAAGCTTCAATAAAGCTTAGTCATTTTGAAATTTTATATGGCACAAAATGTAATACACCTATTTCATAGAGTAATCTTGTTAATAGATTGATGATAGGACCATATATGTTAAAGTACATGGAACTAGCAGTGAAACAGGTACAAAATAACCTAAAAGTATATAAGGACATGCAAAAAAGTTATGTTGATGCAAAAAGGACTCCAAGAGAGTTCAATATTGGAGATCATGTGTATATTAGAGTTAAACCTAAAAATAGTTCTTTACATCTAGGTAGGTATACTAAGTTAGAACCTAGATATTGTGGGCCATTCAAGATACTTTCTCAAATAGGACTTGTAGCTCATCAACTTGCACTTCCAGCTACAGTAAAAGTACATGATGTGTTTCACATTTCATTACTGAAAAAAGTATATACATGACCCTACTCACGTTGTTGATTAGGAAATGATACAGTTGGAACCTGTGGGAAGTCCCAGATAGATCCGGATCATATTATTGACAAGTAGGAACTCACATTCAGGAATCAAGTCGTAGGAAAGGTAAAGGTGCAATGTAAACACCTTAGTTTGGAAGAGGCTACTTGTGAATGGAAAGTAATATGCGGGAAGCATATCCATTTCTATTCCAGAAAGGTATTCATGGAAACTAGTTATCACCAAGCACAATGAAAATTTCTAAGGGGGGTGTATGTGATACCCCACGACTTGAAATTTTAATATTATTACTATTATTATTTTTATTTCTAGATTTTTAATTATTTTTTCCAAAAGACAATTTGGTCGATTGACCAAATCTGAATTGTAAAACCTTATTATTTTATGAAAATAAACACATGTGGAAAAAGGGGCATATGTTGAAGAAAATATTAAAGATAGATTTAGGAATCCAAAGGGGTTGGTGAAGTAGAAACATACCGAGACAAGTTGTGGAGTTAACTCAACTTCAAAAAGACACATTCTAGATTTATAGGAGAATCTGTGAACATGTGTAGAATTGAAATTGATAGGTGGTCAGTGAGAAGGAGGATCAAGACAAGTGTCACAAGTTCAACGAAAAATAAAAAGAAGTCATGAAAATGGAATGAGATTCCATTGCTAGGATGCGAACTGATAGCTCGAGAAGGATACCCATCAAACTGACTTGACACAATGATTTTCTAATGTTTCACACATCAAACTGGTACTCAGAATTATGCAAGAGGCCATGTAGGTAGCCCCTTGGATTCTGAACTCATCTCGAGGATGAAAGAGGTTGAAAAAGAATCTAGTCTATGGTTGGGAGGAATACAATCTTTAATGTGTGGTTTTCCCAAATTCCAGGTTTTACTTCTTTATTATGAAAATATTGATTTGATTGTTTACTTTATGTTATTGTGCGTTATGAAGTATTTTAAAGCATGAATAAATTGTCACAGTGTTAGTTGTAAGTGTTTTATATGATAAAATAAATTCATATCATAGTTTCTTCCAGGAAGCCCGTTGAAAGATAAACAATAGTTAATCTAAATCTATAGACAAAATTGTATTACTAGTAGCAAACCCACAAAAATCATGAGTAAAACCTTCATAGGAATTGTATTCGATTAAGAATATTGTATTAAGGAAACAAAGTTCGAAAAAGATACAAGTAGTTATTGTAGTATCCAAAAGGTATTCGATACTAAGTTAACAGATTTTAAACAAACATATAAGTAATTACAACGCATATCCAAAATCGATAATAAGTTAACAGAGTTTAACAAATATATAAGTAATGACGGTGCATATCCAAAATCGATACTAAGTTAACATATTTTAAACACATATACAAGAAATGGTTGTGTATATCCCAGAAGGTAAAAATATTGTATAAACAAAGTACTTAAAATTTATATGACTGTAAAATGCGTAGACAATAGTTCTAAGTCAAGGGACTTTCATGATTATACAAAATTATATGGTCGACTAATTCGACCGCACGTAATAAAAGAGAAGTCGCATATTGTGATGCCAAACTTTAATTGTAGTTAACGAATGGAACTCGAATACCTTTCCAAGAAAGTGTATTTTTGAATTTCTATGGAACAAACCTCTACAGTACCTACAAAATAACAATGAACAAGTTAGAATGTTGTACGAATTTGTGTTTTCAACAAAAGTTATACATGCAAATAGAGACAAACTTACCATGGATGTAAAAAATGCCCCTGTATCTCCTTTTGTCACTTTTGAATTGTGCTCGAGTGTTCAGTGTTGTTGAATAGCTGATGGGTACCCCTCACACCAAAAACAAAGGCCCATCATTAGTTAAATACCCAAGAATAAGTTTATCAAGGATGTAAATCATGATGTACTTATAACATACAAAACAAAGAACATTAATACTCTGCGTGAATATTGCACCTGTGCAATTATTTTAACAAATTCCCTAACTCAATTCATGATGAATAAACTTGGAGCATAGAATTCATAGAATTACTAGGTTCAAACGATAAGTTTCGGAGGTCCAAGGGAAAAACCATTCGAACCATAGGCTAACCGAAAACTAAAATTTACCGCAACAAAAATAAAAATTAACAATCACGACATTATATTGTATATATATATATATAGAAACAAGAAGTCCTCCAAGGAAAATATTACATGGACATTTAAACAGAGATGGCACAATAACATTTTCACATAAATGTGAACTAATGGCTCAAATATCAAGATAGAAGTATAAAATTTATGAGTGATACAAGAAACTAGAACGAGTAAATAAGATTAATAATCTCTTACCAACTAGGGATGATATAGACCAACCAAATACAATCCAACGATGTTATAAATGCCCTAGCTCTCGCATAAATAATTCCATTGTAAACAAAAATAGGGTTTTCTATGTCCATATCTTTAACTCTGTAAATCAAGAGCTCTCAAAGATATGGGAGGGTCCTCTAAAACCTTAAAACCTCTCAAGTTGAATATAGAGTAGAGAAAACAAAACTAATAAGTGTGAAATGAGCCAAGTTAGGGAGAGGTCAGAAGGGTTAAGGATCTGACATGGAAACCCTAACTCTTGTAACTGATATGAATCTATACTTATTGAGAAAATCTCCTTGAGATAGTAAACCCAATAGGTAGCACATGCAGGATCATTGCATGATAAATACACCATATGACACATTTTTTAACGAAGGAAATTTGATAGGAAATTAAATTAAGAAACAATACCAATATGAGTTTAACTCCTCGTAAAACTATATAAGAAATCCACTTACATATGAGTCGTCATTCGTATGCCAGGTGTTATACATTGGATAACACAATGAAACACCTTAATATATGTTATACATTGGATTATACAATGAAACGATCTTATATATATTGGTTGACATATAATGAAATCTTTTATATATATGAGATACTTTAACAATATTAATATAATACAAAACTTTTTATGCCAAATTACATTGACTCATATAAGATATGATATGATTAATACATTTAACAACAATGATATAGTGTCAAGTGGGCATGTATATCCATACGGGTGCTATAAAAAACAAACAACCCTCATGAGACCCTTATACATGGCATCGATCATGTCCTCAAATTGTAGCAACTATATATATAACAAATAAAAAAATACATATATAGGTTATCAAGTACCTAGTCTTAGTGGAATAAGACTTAGGATAACTTTTAGAACTATATTGTTAAGTATTGAGTTGTTCAACTAATTATAGTATAGGTTACTATAATAGGTGACGAGAATTTATGAAGAACTTTCTGGGATTAATTTATTCTCTATTGTTTTAGTGTTATAACAAAATGATGAAAGAATAGTGAGACTACCATATGATAAAGAAAACATAATATACTTATATACGATAATTATAATGACGAGAAATCAATAGATTATTACGGTTGAATATATATATATATATATATATATATATATATATATATATATATATATATATATATATATAACCTCAAGGGAGCTCACTGCTAAGAAAACTACCAGGGAAATCACAAAAATCACTTGTTGTTACAATGCAACTCACACATGAGTTCACTCTTTAGGCTTGATGACCTGGATTTTCAATATTCTACTACAAATATGCTCCATAATTCTCCCTCTATGGTGTCTCCATCTATAATATCTTCCTTTCTTCTTTGTACATATTGTTAATGCAAAAAAATTGATTTTCTAAAACTGTTGTAACTTCCCATACAAATTTTCCTCTCCTTTGGATTTATTTCTTGACTTACACTCTTCCCCAAAACTAATTGTAGTCATCCCCCATGCTCACAATAACCATGGGATGTAACTTCTTGCACCCACCCTCTTACATGTATTAAATGATTGTCTTTGGGAACACTCAACAATAAAATAGAAGGTTCATACACCAATAGTAATTTTTAGGAAGTGGGTTGAATTAATAGACATCGGTAATCTCCCCTTTCACCCCTATTATATATTCTCTTATAACCTACCCTATATTATGGATTAATCATCCCCCATCTCCGACCATATCCCCCAATAGTTGGAATGACATTGTATTATTAAATTTTACAAATACAATTTCATATACATCACTTGGTCGTGGCCACATATTATATTTGTTTATTTTTGTAGCTTGGGGGAGTTATTCTCATGTGCCCTAGGTGTTGGGGATGTGGGAATAATTTTGGGAACCACATTACACTCTTATTTTGGAGAAAACTAGCATTTTTACGAAGATGGGGATTCATGGGTTTGGTGGTGGACTTTGTGGGTTTGTGTTGGGGCTTCACATCCACAAGAAAGTCTAATTTGATGTGGATTTGGGTAGGGAATTTGATGTTGACCCATAAGACTTGTACACAAAGGAGAGAGGTCATTGTGACATTTCATGATATGTAGAGAGTGTGTGGAAACATGATGGACATAAGTGAGTTTTCACTTGTGCCAAGGAGCTTGGTGATCTCAACCAAGTAATGTTTGTAACTTTGGAAAATATGGCCTAGGAAGGAAGAAACCAAGTAAATCATACGGAAGTGTCCGTAAAATGTTTCGTACATGTATGTGAGTTGAAATGGGAATGACCGTGTATGTACATGGATTGTAGGAATGTGAATCATGTATGTACATAGGTTACAGAGAGGTGAATTATGTATGTATGCAAGTTGTAGTGGGCATAGTCGTGTATATATGGGGGATGCAAAAGGAACAATCGCATACATTCGTACAAGATTTCTAGGAAGGAGTATGTCCATACAGGGTGACGTTAGTTGCAGTACAACTGACCTTAACAGGTATTACAATTGGTATGTATCATATTTGTGGGAAGAGGAAATTTCCAGGGATTTGTTGAGGTTTGGTTTTTTGTTTTTTCTGGTTATTGGAGGACAAGGTTGTCCTCATATTTTGGTGGATTTGTACTAGTTTTGAGGGTTGGTTTCCCACTCAGAATTTTTTAAATTAACAAGGTTACAGAACATAAATTTTGTGTCTCATATGTTTCGATGATTCATATTTGATCTTGTTTCTTTCACTGTTATATTTTTCATTCAATAATTTTAGTGTAAAATTATTCGATGATAATAGCTAGTGTTTTACTGTTAGATCACTAGGAAGAAATTTTTCAGATATAAAATTAGTCACATAGAGATTCATGTGAAAATTAACACGGTATCATAGGTTTGGATATGAAGAGAAGGGGATCATATTTGAGACACATTATTGCTACAGTTGGTTGCATATTTATTATTCTTGTTCCAGGAAGGTCATAGGTAATAACTCTGAGAGGGAGTTGTAGAAGTGTTGAGGAGTTACCTCTGAGAGGGAGCTACAATGATTGTTGCAGGTAGTAGTAGGTTAGATGTTCTCTAGTTTGAGACATGGAGTAGATCGTCCATACGAGGAGTTCTGTACTATTGAAAATTAGTGGTGTGGCATGTTGGGAGTTTTGGTTGATTGGTGAAGAGCTAATATCACATCAATATGTTGTGTTGTAGGCTTCCAACCCTGTGGATGTACTTCCAGTGTATTTTCATGGTGAGTTGCAGAAGGTGTAGCTCAGGTTATTTGGAACTGACGAGATGGATTCATGTGCATGTTAGGTTGACGAGATATATTCTTCATCAGGTCAGAGAGTTGCACATTATCAAGCTATGACATTGTATGTGGTATCTTACTTAGGAGGATGAGGATACTCACATATGTGAGTTATGGAGATGGATAATGGACTATATTTAGTGTTCATCTACAACTTAGGATTGTTCATAGAGTGTTACACATCAAATTTTCACACCTTGGTACCTCGCCCTACGTGTTGCAAGTTTCGTAAAAGTGTCATCTGCACCTTACTAAGTGTCACATAAAGCTTGACACCATAAGTAACATATGTCACAATCCCTAGTCAATGTGGAGGAGAAATATATTATATCAACGTCCAAATACTATGTGCACATGAATTATTATTTATATTCATGAAAAGGAAATTAATTTAATGTGAGAATCCACCTCACATTTGGTTTCCTATTTTTTAGGGAAGGTTGAGGATCTCATGGATGGTTGAAATATTTCCTCCTTAAAATACTTGAGAGATATTTCCTCCCTAAAATTATTAAGAGATATTTTCTCCCTAAATATCTTAGAAATCCCTTTTTAGTGGATCTGATGAGTGATCCTCTCCATGGTGGTTAAGCCTCCAAATCCTATATAATGAGGGATTTACATGGAGAAGGATATGATGGAGGATATTTAAGGTATGAAACTTATGATATTGGGAGAAAGCTTTTGGTTATGATCTTGGGAGCATTGTGCAAGGGATGGACGATGA
>ML787391.1:434724-462185 GCA_009831015.1 Picea engelmannii | reverse complement strand
TTATCTATAATAAATACTCCCCTGAAGTGATTTACAGAGCATTATAGTGTTATTTTCCCTTGATTTACAGAGTGCTATTATCTTTTTTGAAGGTTTTGTTCCTTTTCTACTCAGTCTTTTGCATCTTGTTCTGCAGAGGTCTTTGCCCAGAACATGTACTTTTTTTTGTGGAGTTGTTTGGGTTGATATTTGATACATATCACTTCCCATTTTATTTAATTGAGCTTGAAAGGTTTTCATAATTGTAAAATTTCTCTTTCTTCCTGCTTGTTTTGTCAGGATAGTTTGAGTGATTTCTCTTTGTCCATGTCTTTTCTTGGATTCTTCTCTGAACTTTCTTGTTTTCCTTGAATGGTTGATTGATTTGTGAATCCTTGATTGAGTTATTGTTAGAATAGGTTATCTCTTACTTGTTTTCTTCCATTTCTCATTACTTTGAGTGCATGCTTTCTTTTTAGCCCTTTTTGCTTCGTGTCTTTTGCATCTGCATCCGACTCTTTATTTTAATTGAATGTGGTGGAGCATTAAAGGATTTGCATTTTATTTCTGTATGTATTAGAATCAAACAACAAATATAGTTGCATTCTTTCTTTTGGGTAGTGTATATAGGTTGATTGCATTTGGTAATTGGGTGTTTTTTGTTGAAGAAAATTGAACCTCTTCTCCATCCCGTACGTAGGACTCATTGAACAAAATTATTGGCATCTCATTTTTCTACATTATTTTGGAGTCAAGTCTACAACATCATCAGTTTCATTTTTGCACACTTGAGTAAAAAACAAACCAAAAATGAATTTCTTATAAAATTGATTGGACACTTTTATATTTTCTCGTAGCGAACCTACATTAGCAAGTGTAGGGCTTTGGAATAGGTTGTGAGGATAAATTTCCAAATATATCAAACAAACATAGAATCTTGTGCTTGAGAGAAGTAAATACAATTGTTCATATAATAATTTTGGGATCCCCCTCTCACACAGGGGTTATGCACGAGGTCGTGTTCATAAGAGAAACAAAGATTATCCCTATGAGGCTTAATCGTTCGTAGTAGTCAGATCGTATTTTTGAGGTTCTTCCTGAGGTCCAATTGTCTTCATTTGGTATCGGTGTGATGCAGGAGCATCGTAAGAAGCTATCCAAGTGAGCATGAAGGCAGAAGATATCTCGAAAGCGCAACACACATTTTACACGTTTTGAAATGTTTTTGAAAAAAATTAAGAAGCAGATGTTAATGTGATAGCTGGAAACGTACTTGCACTTATATCTGGTGTTGTAAACATATATGGAGAGATTACTCTCATCTATCAAATGTAAAATGCATTTAAGTCTAATTAATGAACATAGGTAGATTTGAATTAAGAGATTAGACAGTTTAGAAGTGTAGGAGGGAAAATGGATATAGACACCCTCACTCTTGTATTATTGTATCTATTGTAACATTATCAACATTGAGAGCTGTAGCAAAGAGTTGTAGAGGAGAACCCATGTACAGGAGTATTTGAGTTAATATATAAAGCTTTGACTCAAATTTCTTGGTTTTATGATGCTTACTGTTTACATATGATGAATGGTATGCTTACAATTCTTTTATTCTCTCTGTTATCCATTTGTTATGATGTTATGTTGTGTTGAATGTATGAAGTCTGAGAGAGAATAATGAGTTTCAATTGTTTCTCTTCCTGAGAGAGTTCTTGCAAGGAGTGCAGTGAAAATTCCGCAAGGTGTGCGTCGACAAGGATTCTGAGTTTCATCTTAGAAAGCTCAAGAGGGATACCATTTTTCTCATTCTAGCAAAAGTGTAGGTGAGGCACAAAAGTCGTACAAGGTGTGCACAGGCTAGTCGAGGCCTTAGAACTTATCAACTAAGGTTTAAAGGGGAAGGATTGTTGTTTCCGAGAGTACACAGAGTCAAAATATCAAATACCCAGAAGTATTTGATAGATTTCCACAAGGAGTGCGTGCAAGAATCCTTTCGAGGCTTGAGTTGCAAGAAAAAGCTCAGGAGGGTTAGTACTTTTGAAGACTTCAAAGGGAGACTTGGATTGAAGTCGTCATATAAAAGTTAAGTTCATAAGGAGAACATTCATTCGTTTGGCAGAAGCCATTGAAGCGTAAACCGAGTGGTCAAAATTCTTTGTGGAGAGCTCATGAAGTCACGAGGACCGTAGGTTCTAGTGGAGCCATATGGATGGTGAGGAGCCTTTGTGAAAGAAGTGCGAAGTTGCTAGAGCCGTGGGATCTTGTAGAGTTGAAAGGTGGTTAAAGGTCGGAGGAACCCAACACCTTAGGATCCAGGATTAACGTGAATCGTTGATCGTGTTTTGCATGAGCGTTAGATCACATCACGAATTCATGGATTCATAAATTTGGAAGGTAGGACCAAACCCTTTGGTTGCGCAAACTCCCGAGAAGTGAGAATTAGGAGAAACCATCGGATCAGAACCTCTTCGCTATATCGCATATCAGGGATTCAGGGTTGAGAGGAATCAATTTTGATTGCAGAAGTCACGAAGAGATAAGGGCCGAGGTCTCGGGTTAACACGTGGTGCATCCATCAAGTGGGAACTGCATGGTTGACAGGTGGATACTCGTCACCTGGAAGAGATTCAACACCCCGTTGACTTCTCGCACTTCGGTTTCTCGTAAGAAAGGAGCACAAAGGTTCAACAAACCAAGTCACGAAGTGGTGAGTCGCGAGAAGTGATGAAGGAGTCAAGTCTTCTCAAACTTTTGCATCTCGGAGTTTTGTAAAAGAAGGGCCCGAAGATTCAACCCTTCAAATCACGAACTTGCGACGTTGCAAGTGAGTTTAGTGCTTATCTCTAGCCGGAGGTTACGCATGGAGGGCACTAACAAGGAGGATCCATACCCCATCGCATTTTGGGTATCCGTGTTTGGTGAAGAAAAGTCGAGGGTCTTCGACCCACGAACACACGAGTCATGAAAGGCGTTTGTGTAAGGACGAGGTTGTGGTCTTATGGAAGTGTAAGGCTCGCACCTGAAGTTAAGGTGGACAGGGTGGGTTTTTCAAGAAGGACCCGTGGATACATTCTTGTGTGTGAGAATTTCCCGTAAGGAAATCGAAGAGTCAATCTGACTCAGAAGAGGAGAATTAGAACGATCATGTGTGGATCTCAACTTGAGGGTAGGGGGTCTGCGTCAGTGGTGGTATCAGAGCTTAGAAAAAATTCTTTGCTTTCTGTAGCAAAGAAAAAAGAGAAAATTTCTCAGCAATGCCACCAAGAAGAAGAGATAGGCCAATTCCTGATCCAGCAGTGGAAAGAGAAATGCATGAATTACGTTCTAGGCTTGATGCCATGGAGACAACACAGAGGCACACAGTCGACGCTAGGGATATCAGCGAGGCTAAAAGTGAAAATGAAGTTGGACACAAAGGAGAAGAAGTATCGATCGAAGATGCTGCGGATGAACGCCTATTTAGAGCTATTGCGAGGATAGGTGCGAGAACAAAAATGGACATTCCAGTGTATGAGGGAAACTTGGATGTTGAAGAGCTTCTAGACTGGATTAGAGCTCTAGACAAGTACTTCGACTATGAGGATGTCGAGGAAGACAAGAAGGTCAAACATGTCGTTACTAGACTTAAAGGGCATACAAAACTATGGTGGGATGAACTACAGGCTAACAGACACTGCAAAGGCAAGCAGAAAATCAAGAGATGGGATAGAATGGTTACAAAGATGAAAGCCAAATTCATACCCAAGGACTATCAAATCACTTTGTTTTGGAGGATGCAAAATTTGAGACAGAATTTGATGTCAGTGAAAGAATACACTGAACAATTCTATAGGATAAACATCAGAGCAGGTCATCGGGAGACTCATGATGAAAAGGTTTCCAGGTACATGAATGGTCTGCGATATGAAATTCAAGATGAGATGAGAATGATGACCATTTGAAATGTGGAAGATGATTATCAGATAGCTCTGAAAGATGAAGAGAAGCTGAGCTGAAAGAAAGGTAAAAGAGGCCAAGGTAGAATTCAAAGCAGAGGCAAGACAATTGTCCAAGACATAACCTAGAAATTTAAAGAAGAGGGGAAGAAACCTCAAACTCAACATAAGAGAGGAGGAAGCTCACAGAGAGGGAAGTATGCTGATAGAAATACTTTTCCTCCAGCCAGAGGAAGAGGAAGAGGTAGAGGCAGTGAAGTAAAATGCTTTGTCTGTGGAAAGATCAGACATAAATCCTATGAGTGTCTAGATAGGAAGAAATATGGTGGTGAGAATCACATTACCAAAGCTCAAGGATGGAATGTTGAGGAATAATATGTTGAGGGTGGAAGATCCTTGATGATGAAAAAAGTTCTCTTGAAGCTAGAGAAAGAGGCAGAGAACCCAGCCCAAAGAAACAGTCTATTTTGGACTACTTGCAAAACTAAGGATAGAGTATGCAAAGTCATAGTGGACAACAGTAGCACAGACAATCTCATATCTATAGAGATGGTAGAAAAGATGGAACTGGAAACTGTTTTACATCCAAGCCCATACAGAGTTTCATGGCTACAAAAAGGACATGAGGTAAATGTCACTAAACAATGTTTAGTTGAATTTAAAATAAGAGGATATAAGGATGAAATATTATGTGATGTCATTCTCGTGGATGTTTGTCATCTATTTCTGGGTAGACCATGGAAATATGACATAAATGTGGTTCATGATGGGAGAAAGAACACATACACCCTGGAGAAAAATGGTAGGACTCACATGTTGTTGTTGATTAAGGATAAAGAGGTGAAGACATAAATGAGAAACACTGTACTTCTCATGAGTGGGAAGGAACTTCCTAAGGAGGTTAAGAAGAAGGAAGATGCACAATTTATTGTGGTCTGGAAGCCCAAAATTGTTTTGACCAGTACGAGGATAGATGATTTACCAGAACAAATCCAAGAATTGCTGGGAGAGTTTGTTGATATAGTAGTGGACGAGCTACCTTGTTCGTTTCCACCTATCAAGAGTATAAGCCATCACATTGATCTTATACCTGGAGCCAATTTGCCGAACAAAGCTGCATACAGATTGACGCTGCAGGAAAATGAAGAAGTCAAGAGACAGGTCCAGGACTTAATGGACAAAGGATTGATTCGAGAAAGCTTGAGTCCATGCGTTGTTCTGACAGTGCTCAACCCAAAGAAAGATGGAGGTTAGAGAATCTGTACAGACTCAAGGGAAATCAATAAGATTACCATCAGATACAAATTTCCATTACCAAGGATAGACGACTTGATGGATTGCTTGAGTGGAGCAAGATTTTTTTCAAAGATTGATTTGAAAAGCGGATATCATCAAATTAGAATGAGAGAAGGTGATGAATGGAAGACAACATTCAAGACAAATGAAGGACTATATGAATGGCTTGTCATGCCATTTGGCTTAATGAATGCACCCAGTACTTTCATGAGATTGATGAATGAAGTCCTACAGGATTTCATTGGGAAATTTGTCATTATATATCTTGATGATATATTAATTTTCAGCAAAACAGAAGCAGAACACTTGAGACATTTAGATGCAGTGATGAAGAGATTACAACAAGAGAAATTGCTGATAAATATGAAGAAATAGTCATTTATGAGGACATAACTCATTTACTTGGGTTTTGTTATCTCTGCAAATGAACTAAAGAAGGATCTAGAAAAGCTAAATGCAATTAAGAATTGGCCATCACCGAAGAGCATGTTTGAAGTTCAAAGCTTCCATGGTTTGGCAAGTTTCTACAGGAAATTCGTTCGAAATTTCAATGGAATTAGTGCTTCAATGATGGATACAATGAAGAAAAGACACAAGTCCTTTCATTGGATAGAAGAAGCAAAGAAGAACTTCAATCTGCTGAAGAAGAACATCACGGAGAAACCAATTCTGGTTTTGCTGGATTTTAGCAAGACATTTTAGGTCAAGTGTGACACAAGTGGATTTTCAATTGGAGCGGTCTTGAGCCAAGACGACAGGTCGGTCACATACTTCAGTGAAAAACTAAATGAAACGAAGATCAAGTACTCAACATATGATGAATAATTCTATGCAGACATACAAGAACTGAAGAAATGGAGACATTATTTGGTTCCTAAAGAGTTTGTTTTGTACAGTGATAATTATGCTTTACAATTTGTGACTCGACAGGAGAAGTTGAACCAAAAACATGTTAAATGGGTTGAATTCATGCAGAATTTTACTTTTGTGATTAAGCATATTTCTGGAACTGCTAACAAAGTTGTTGATTCTTTGAGCAGGAAATGTTTTCTTATGCAAGAATTCAGAGTCAAGACTTTGGGTTTTGATAACCTCAAAGAAATATATAGGAATGACCTAGATTTTAAGGAGGCATATGAGGCATATGAGGCATCTGAGAATCCAGTTCTCAGGGACAGAATCAAATGGACTGAGTGTATGATCCAGGATGGGTTATTATTCCGGGGAAATCAACTATGTATTCCAAAATGCTCCATGAGGGAGAACCTGCTGAAGAAAAAACACAGTGGAGGATTGGCCGGACACTTTGGTCATGATAAGACGTTCTCAAAGTTGAATGGCTCATATTTTTGGCTAGGGATGGGGATAGATGTTAATAAATTCAATGGACCAAACAAATGCTTGTATTTGAAAAGCTACAGATGAAAAGCATAATTGACAAGAGGATAAGCAGAAAGACCAGGAGAAAGGAGTATTTTGAATACTTGGTCAAGTGGAAGGGACATCCAGTTGAAGATGCTAGTTGGGAAGATGAAGCAGAAATTCAAAAGCATGGACAGACCGTGCAAGAGCTCATGAACATGATTTCATGAAAATTTTCAAGCGAGGGAGTATGATGCAGGAGCATCGTAAGCAGCAAGCCAGGTGAGCATGAAGGTAGAAGACAGCTGGAAAGCGCAACACACATTTTACACATTTTGAAATGTTTTTGAAAAAAATTAAGAAGCGGATGTTAATGTGATAGCTGGAAATATACTTTCACTTATATCTGGTGTTGTAAACAGATCTAGAGAGATTACTCTCATCTATCAAATGTAAAAGGCATTTAAGTCTGATTAATGAAAGTAGGTAGATATGAATTAAGAGATTAGACAGTTTAGAAGTGTAGGAAGGAAAATGGATATAAACACCCTCACTCTTGTATTATTGTATCTATTGTAAAATTATCAACATTGAGAGCTGTAGAAGAGAGTTGTAGAGGAGAACCCATGTACAGGATTATTTTAGTTAATATATGAATCTTTGACTTAGATTTCATGGTGTTATGATGCTTGTTGTTTACATATGGTGAATGGTATGCTTACAGTTCTTTTATTCTCTCTGTTATGCATTTGTTATGATGATATGTTGTGTTGAATGTATGATTTCATGTTGAATGTATGAAGTCTGAGAGATAAGAATGAGTTTCAATTGTTTCTCTTCCTGAGAGAGTTCCTGCAAGGAGTGCAGTGAAAATTCCGCAAGGTGTGTGTCGACAAGGATTTTGAGTTTCATCTCAGAAAGCTCAGGAGGGATACCATTGTTCTCATTCCAGTAGAAGTGTAGGTGAGGCACAGAAGTCGTGCAAGGTGTGCGCAGGATAGTCAAGGACTTAGAACTTATCAAATAAGTTTGAAAGGGGAAGGACTACTATTTCCGAGAGTACAAAGAGTCGAAAGATCAAATACCCAGAAGTATTTGATAGATTGCCGCAAGGAGTGCATGCAGGAATCCTTTCAAGTATTGAGTTGCAAGAAAAACATCATGAGGGTTAGTACTTTTGAAGAGTTCAAAGGGAGACGGGGATTGAAGCCATCGTATAAAATTTAAGTTCAGAAGGAGAACATTCGGTCGTTTGGCAGAAGCCATTGAAGCGTAAACCGAGTGGTCAAAATTCTCCGTGGAGAGCTCACGAAGTCGCGAGGATTGTAGGATCCAGTGGATCTGTATGGAAAGTGAGGAGCCTTCGTGAAAGAAGTGTGAAGTTGTTAGAGCGGTGGGATCTTGTAGAGTTGCAAGGTGGTTAAAGGTCGAAGGAACCCAACACCTTAGGATCCAGGATCAACGTGAATCGTTGATCGTGTTTTTCTTGAGAATTGGATCATATCGTGAATTCGAGGATTCGTATGTTTGGAAGGGAGGACCAAACCCTTTGGTTGTGTGAAATCCTGAGAAGCGAGAAGTAGGAGAAACCATTGGATCCAAACCTCTTTTCTATATCATGTATCGGGAATTTGGGGGTTTAGAGGAATCAATTTCGATTGCAGAAGTCATGAAGAGCCGAGGATCGAGGTCTCGGGCAAACACGTGGCACGTCCATCAAGTGGGGACCGCATCGTTGACAGGTGGATACTCGTTGCCTGGAATAGAATCAACACCAAGTTGACTTCTCGTGCTTCAAGTTCTCGTAAGAAAGGAGCACAAAGGTTCAACAAACCAAGTTGCAAAGTGGCGAGTCGAAAGAACTGTTGAAGGAGTCAATTCTTCTCGGACTTTTGTGTCTCGGAGTTTCGTAAAATAAGGGCCCAAATATTCAACCCTTCAACTCGCAAACTCGCTAGGTTGCGTGTGAGGTTAGTGCTTAGCTCTAGCCAGAGGTTACGCATGGAGGGCACTAACAAGGAGGAGCCATACCCCATTTCATGTCGGGTATCAGCATTTGGTGAAGAAAAGTCGAGGGTCTTGGACCCATGAACACACAAGTCGCGAAATGCATTTGCGTAAGGACCAAGTCATGGTCATATGGAAGTGTAAGGCTCACACCTGGAGTTAAGGTGGATAGGGCGGGTTTCTCAGGAAGGACCTATGGATACATTCTTGTGTGTGAGAATTTCCCGTAAGGAAATCAAAGATTCGATCTGACTCAAAAGAGGAGAATTAGAATGATCTTGTGCAGATCTCAACCCAAGGGTAGGGGTTCTACGTCATGGTGCTTCATGAATTCTGAATCCGTTTGGGGTCCTATGGATTTATACCAGTCCACTTGTCCTCAGTGATATTCAAGGATTTCAGACTTGTTATCCTTCCCATACGTTTAGACTCGACTGTCGAATCTACTCACCTAGAGGTTGACTGTGAGTTGGTTCCCTTAGTATCCATAATCGTTAGGGTCCTTACATGAGGTGACGGTGAAGGAAAGTCTTCATTGTACCTGGAACAAATGTTGGTCAAACTTACTCGGTCTCCTTCAAGGATAAATCCATGATTATTGTGTGGAATATTTCACCAAGGCGTAAGTCCATTAAGCAGGTCACCAATGTAACTAATGTAACCACTCTATCCTAGTCCCTTCCCATATTGATCTACCAATGTTACATTTCATCACCAACTAGTGGTTTCATCGTGGAAAGGTTTGTTTGATTGTTTTCTTCTTAAATTTGTAGTGTCTGTAGTTTGTTTTCCTTAGTGGACCTTAGGTTGATTCAGTGTCAATGGTGTCAACTCCTGGGAGTACCAATGGAGAAACCCTTTTTCTTGGGGAACCTTTCAGAATTCCTTCTTTTGGAAACATTGGTCCTCCGTGTATTTCCACACTCAGTCTTTTAGGAATCACAATCGGATTATCAATTTAGTTGTTCCCCACTCCAATGATCTTGAATATTCCCACTGTTTCGAATGAGCCTATTAATTCATATGTAATCACACCACCCACACATCAACCTCATGTCAACCTTTCTCCTTCTTCACCTATCAAGTCTCCTTCCCCTTCTCCATCTTCGACTAGTAAAGTATCTAAAGAGAGTAGCCAGGTTGATAAGAGGAAGAATAAATGGAAAGAGAAGAAGTAGAAGAACCATAAATTAACCAAGACTCTAACCACATTAGATCATGTTGGATCCAAGCAACCAACTACAGTTAATCGTACTGAGAGTGTTGATAAATTCGACAATATTAAAATGAAAAATCCTAAACCCAAATTCCCTTGCAGTCTTTGCAAGGGTGACCACTTTCTAAGGGATTTCCTTCGTCTCCCCAAGGTCCTAGAAATTTGGTTTTCCACGTCATCATCCCCTATGGGACATTCTAGTGACACCTTGTCAGCTAGTGACATTAAGGTTGATAAGAAGAAGAGAACTGTCAAAGATCCTTTCTTGTTATGTGAAGGTGATCATTACTCTCACCTTTTCCCTCGTATGGATGAGGCTTCTTATCTTTTGGAAAAAATTCAACTTCCAACTGGTTACTATAATATTTCTCCCAACTCGTTGTTAGTTAATGGAATGGTCAAACTAGTTCCATCCCCGGTCAGTCTGGTTGATCAGGTGGTCAATCTGGTTTCATCCTCGGTTGAACCACAAAATCAAGTGACTGATCTAGTTCCTTCATCAATCAACCCCACTCTTCATCTAAAAAGTGAAACCCAAGTGACTGATTCAGTTTCTTTATCGGCCAGTCCCACTCTTCATTTGAAGAGTGTCAAATTGGTCAATCCGGTTCAATCATCGATTGATCCCACTCCTCCTCAGAAGAGTGCCAAAGTGGTAAATCTGGTTCCACCTTTGGTTGATCTCGGTCCTCCTTTGAAGAGTGCCAAAGCGGTCGATATGGTTCAATCATCGATCCATCCCACTCTTCCTATAAAGAGTGTCAAAGTGGTCAATCCCACTCCTCCCTTGAAGAGTGTAACCAAAGTGGTCGATCTGGATCCACCACCAGTTGATCCCACTCTCATTAAAAGAGTGAGGATGTCTCTCAGGTCTACCTCATTAATACTGATTCACCCGGACAAGGGGGCACTATTCCTGTCCCGATGGCACCCCCTTCAAGAAATCATATGATTTATATTAATTGGAATCATTTGATAGAACCCCATCTTCCCTCTTTTGTGCATTTCCAAATCACCATACATGTTTTTGATAGGACTATTACTAACTGTATAATATACAAAGGTGTTTCTGTTAGCATCTTATCTACGAATGCTTCGCAATATTTTGGTTCCCCACAACTTGTGCCCATGACTTAGAATATGTTGACATTTGACAGATGAGTTAATCAACCTTTAGGCATCCTTCCTCAATTTTCAATTACTTTGGGAGGAAAAATAGTCTACATTGATATGATGGTAGTTCATGACCCCTTGGACTTTAACCTACTCCTTGGAAGAGACTATTTCTACTTTATGAGAGATTTTGTGTCCACTCTCTTTCAAGTGATGTGTTTCCCTCACAATGGAAACATAGTAACGATCGACCAAATTTCATTCATTAACCCTCACCTGATGGTCAATCATCCACCTTCTCTTAATGGTCCATACACACAAGCGATGTCTTCCCCACCATAGGTCAATTATGTAATTACCTTCCCCATGCGTTCAACCCCGCACGAGAGGTAATGTCTCCCTTCTCCTGACTTAGATTTGGTATTTGACATGGTCTTCTCTTCAATAGGGATATTAAAGCCAGATATTCCTACCCTTATCGAGGTCGTCGACATGTATTCCTTCCAGAGTGATTTTCTTCCATCTAGCGAAGATCTCTTGAAATCCATGATTGACATTTGTCCCTTGACATGTATTCCTTCCAGATCATTTTCCTCTTGGAAGTCGTGATCAATAAGAAGCTTTGAGCATAGTTTTTTCTTCTCTGTGGTAATCTCATTAAAAAATGAAACATAAACTATGAGCATAGTTTTTTTTCTATGTGGCAATCTCGTTAAAAAATGAAACATAAATCTAGGGATTAAACACGGAGCCCTGAGCATAGTTATTTTCCTGTGTCAGGCTCGTTAAAAAATGAAACAGTCACCTCTCCCTTCAAGTCGATTCTTTCACTATATCTTGTAGATATCGAGTTGACTCTTTAGCTAGATCTCATATATGTTGAGTCGAGTCTTACATTAGGTCTCGTATTTGAACCTTCCTTTCATCCACCCGTATCCTTTTTCTCCATCTAGTACAAAAATTGATGAGAACCTCAAAGTCGTAGAATGAAATGAAGATTGGGGTGGCATGTCTCTAGCCTTTGATGATCATTATGGAGTTATGCAACTATATTTTCAAGTTGGGGGCAA
Organism: Picea engelmannii; assembly: GCA_009831015.1. Lineage (NCBI taxonomy): Eukaryota > Viridiplantae > Streptophyta > Pinopsida > Pinales > Pinaceae > Picea > Picea engelmannii. Next base: position 450,207 of record ML787391.1, on the reverse strand, counting down.
ACTACCAACCATCTATGGGTATCCCTACCTTTGGAAATTACATTGGAAATTTACAAGAATAAATTTAATTTTGTTTCAAGATTGTGTAAAAATGAAACCAATACCGAGATTAGTCTTTTTTCTTTCTCATGTTCATAAATACATGAGAATGTGACCGAGTAAATTTTTATCACTTTTTCGTACTTGTAAAGGTTACACGAAAAAGGAACCACCTGGAGTCTCATTTAAGCTCTTTTTAGACTCTCTAAAATTGAAAATATTGTCGAGTGATATTTCTTCCTTTCACACTCATTTAAAATGTTTTGAAAGAGCATCTCCCGAGTGGAATTTTAGCTATGTTTAGGACTTTAGAGACTAAAATTATGAAAAAGGACAACCTTGGAGTCTCCATTAAGTTCTTTTCAAACTCTCTAAACCTGCAAAACCACCGATTTTTCCTTCTATGGAGTTGCTAAAATCACACAATGAAGGGCCCATATGGGATTGAATCCTTACTTCTTCCAGTTCGTTAAACAAAGGAAGAGGAAATTACCGAAGGTGATTTATATTGAGAATTTGTTACCCTCCTTGAGCTCATTAAATAAAAAAGAGGTACTCATGTATGTAGGTGGGGGGAAATTGAAGGAAGTGGGTCAAATTTTTGAGAAACCTTTATGGAAACTATTGTCTCCCTTGAACGTGGCACATGTTTGTGTCTCGTCTTATAGTTGGGTAATATGTTTGTCTTTGAGTCATACCAATTCCATGTGTCACCATACATTTTCGTCCAGTGGAAGAGTGCTCTTATTTTCGTCAAATTACATTTTTGGTACTCCTCGAGTCAATGTTGCCAAGTCAGTTATTGTGCCTCATCATGTTCAAGGGAAGTTTCACTTCAAACCATCCATATGCACTATTTCCAGTTTCCATTTCCCATGCCAGTCCATACTCATTTGGTTCACCATCTTACATCACTTTCCTATGTCAGTTTCATGTTGATGATGGGGGATACATCAAGGCCCTCCTTGGACGAGTATTTTCCTGTCAACTTCAACACATCATCCAAGAATTAGACTTAGAAACTAGTTAGTACCTTGGGACCTGCATGACTCAATGGCAGGCCTCCTCGCTTCTGAATGTAGGTTTAAATCATTGATCTCTGATCAGATGTTTCCACGAATGTTTGACTTTGGCTCATTTATTCACATTCATTGGAATGTACTAGGGTACCTTGGGATTCATTGACATCATTAGTGATTTCCCTCGTACTTGTTAACGACTTACCTCAATGACCGATAATCAACTAGTTTCTAGCATGTTCAACATCAAAAAATCTATTCAGATGGATAGATTTGTGCCACATCGAGATTGGGAGAAAGACCCTAGGTTGAGAGTTCACTATGTTATCTACATTTCCCAGGATGCGAAGGAGATCATTTGAGCATGTTGATATATAGACTGTCGCATAGATCCACATTGCATTGTTCAGTGGCTATGTCTTATAATCTCATATCTCCACTTTGTATTTTTCATGGATACAATGAGTTCATGTCATGGAGGTATGGATCCACTTTGTATATCTAGTGGCCATATCCTTAGTCATTATTTTTCATGGATCTGCAGTGTATTGGTCGATGGCCATTCTTTGAGTCATCTCATATTCTGATCATAGTTATTCCTACCTCAGAAATGAAACATATATTAATATTGTTTGATGGTTGTTTGAAGATTTTTCCAGGTTATCCAAATCCATGCCCTTGCATTGACGAATTGTTAAGTGTTTCGGCCATCAGTTTCTCTTTTTACCTCACACTTTGGGGGAATACTGTTACACATCAAATTTGCACATTTAGGTACCTCGTCCTAAGTGTTGCAAGTGTTGTAAAAGTGTCATATGCATCTTTCTAAGTGTCGCATACATCTTGACACCATAAGTAACATATGTCACAATCCCTAGTCAATGTGCAGGAGAAATATATTATATGAAGGTCCAAATGCTATGTGCACATGAATTATTATTAATATTCATGAAAAGGAAATTAATTTAATGTGAGAATCCAAATCACATTTGGTTTCCTATCTTTTAGGGAAGGTTGAGGATTTCATGGATGGTTGAAATATTTCCTCCTTAAAATCCTTGAGAGATATTTCCTCCCTAAAATCTTGAAGAGATATTTTCTCCCTAAATATCTTAGAGATCCATTTTTAGTAGATCTAATGAGTGATCCTCTCCATGGTGGTTAAGCCTCCAAATCCTATATAATGAGGTCTTTCCATAGAGAAGTATATGATGGAGGAGATTTGAGGTATCAAACTTATGATCTTGGGAGAAATATTTTGGTTATGATCTTGGGAGCATTGTGAAATGGATGGATGAGGAGGACTTGGGGAGGGTGTTGAAACTTCATATAGAGTTTGTAAGTACCTCTTTAAAGTTCTCATTAATATTACTTGGCCTATTCACTTCAATCTTTTATAATGTTGTATATGATTGTCAATCTTGATAAATGAACTCCATTAGTCTTATCTTGTAGAGTAGAGTCGAGGTTATTTGTCTTTTGATGTCCATTGCATTGCAAGTATCGAGTGGTGTTGAAGAGTTTGGAGATCAATCTCAAATTGGAGCAGCGAGGATGAACTAGGAAATAAGGTGCATCAAATTTTCTTCTTTCTATTTCTATTTATGATTAGGTAATTGAATTCACATGAATGTTAGTGTTCATTTGTATGTTTTATGTCTTGGTAGAGGGGTCTAGAATACAAGAGGATATTCACATGTCTGCAAGGAGATTTTCCTATAACATAGAGGACACAGGTTCAATTGCAACATGTGCATAGAAATCGCGAGTTTGGTGACTTGGATGATGGAATTAATTAAAATTTGATTGGATGGTTTTGTCTTGGGTAAGAAGGATGATTTCCTTGAAGGATTGTGTGGTTATTATATAGTGGGAACCACCGACACATGAGAGGGGAATAGGTTTTTTTCATTATTTTCATAGTGTCTAACTCAAGTATGTATGAGGAGCTTGATATGGGGACCAGGCATGTAGTAAAAGGATATGGAATGATGGTATTCCAAATGGATTTGGGGGTTTTTTTGCAAGTGGAAAATTTGTTATGGGTTCCAGGACTTTGTTCTCAACCTCAACGATTGAGGGGTACGACAACATACTATTGTTCTGGGATGGAAAGGGGTTATTGGATGTTGAGAGGAATTGATCCAAGGAACAAAAGTGGTCCTCGAATTATAGAAGGAAACATATATAGGTTTATGGATCATAAACCTCTATGTGTTGTGACCAACAGGAGAAGAGAAATAGATGAGGATGACCAGGTAGCTCCCCCATGGTGAATCAGGTGACCCAACCAGTACCATAGGTATAAAGGGAGAAGGTTTCTCCACCGCTGGTGGAGTAGGTAGCTCCACCAGTGGTACAGGATCAGTTGGAGCCAAAGTTCACATGGATTCATCCCTCAGAATCCATTGGGGAGTAGCATGCTCCAAGGACTATGCAAAGGATAATGGATAGGTAGATGGTAGCTTCGAAGGTTGTGTGGACTCAGAAGGAGTTTGAATTTAGAGGGTGTCGATATATTCATAGGAAGTCTGGATTTAGAGGGAGTTAGAAGGATAATATGGAGAGTCACCCATTTAGAAGGATTATACCTTCAGGTTAATATGGGAGTGAGACATCTTGCAATACTATTAATAGGGCGACCTAGATTGAGATGACCAGGTAGGATTCTTAAGAGTGGGAGGCTTATAGAAGAAGGGTTTCTTTCCAATGAGGGATCATGATAGACAATAGTATTTTCCTTAGTGACTGAGGGTGCAGTCAGTCAAAAGGATCGAAGAGAAAAGTTTATTTATTGAAAGAGGGGGAATTCAATCAGGTGGATTGGAGAGCAATTGTGGTAGCAAGTCCAATGATTGTTGAGTATCATGAGAATACCTCTCTCTCTAAGAGGGAATGTTTGTTTTTGTATCTTCGGGAAGGTATTCTCACGTTCCCTAGGTGTTGGTCACGTAGGAATCATTGTGGGCACCACATTACACTCTTTGTTTGGAGAGAACTACCATTGGAATGAAGTTGGGGCTTAACAGGTTTGGTGGTGGGATTTTTGGGTTTGTGTTGGTGCTTCACACCCACACGAAAGTTTAATTTGATGCTTACTTTTGGAGGGGTAATATATTTATATAAAGGAGAGAGGTGAGTGTGATATTTCATAATTGTGTATAGATTTTTAGGAGACATGATGGAGTTAGAATAAGTGATCTCAACAAAGTAATGTTTGCAACACTCGAAAATATGGCCTAGGAAGGAAAAAACTGATTAAATCATATGCACGTTTCCGTACATGTTTTTGTACATGTACCCAGGTTGTCATGGGAAAAATCATGTATGCTTGCAGTTTGTCGTGGGCATAGTCACATATGTACACGGTTTACTAAAGGGATAGTCATGTACATCCATAAAGGGTTTCTTGGTAGGAGCATGTCCGTACAGGGTGAAGTCAGTAACAGTAGAGGAGATGTCAGTAGGTCGTACAGGTGGTTTGCAGAAGATTTGTGGGAAGAGGAAATTTCCAGGGATTTGTTGAGTTTTTTTTTTATTCGTTTCTGTCTATTAGAGGACAAGTTTCAACTCAAATTTTGGTGGCTTTGTATTGGCTGGAATGGTTGTTTTTTCCCTCCAGAATTCGTGAAATTAACAACATTACAAAACATAAAAACAAATTCTCATATTTGTTGATTATTATTGTTTTATCCTTTTTTTTTCTGTTGTTATAATTTTCAGTCAATAATTTTAGTGTAAAATTGTTTAGTGATAATATCTAGGGTTTTACTATTAGATCACTATGAAGCAATTTTCAGATCGGAAATTAATCACATAGACTTGCACGTGAAAATTGACAACATCTACATTAATAATTAATTAAAATGGAGATTATAGTGGGAAAAATACATTCCCCCTCCACTATAATTGTTTGTCATCCTAGGTTCACACTATATTGATATATGTTCACAAATTTACATCATAATACTAAAATAAAAAATCTGCAATTTTACAACTCCAACAACAGTTCCATCCATAAACTCTCATTCCCCTCAACCCACTGACCCAAGGAATGTACCCCCTTTACTTCTCTCATTCCATTGGGCTGTATGATTCTATTATCAATTCCCCCATTGTAGGTTTTCTAGGACGCTCATGGATGAATGAAATGTTATAATGTATGTGATTAAACCTATCTATTCTAATATTTCAAATGGTCCACAACATATTGATGCCAACTTTGGGAAACTTCCTAATATTAACGAACTTATTGTTTCCTTGACTTTTAAAAACACATGATCACCCACTTTAAAATATATCAAAACTTTATTTTCTGCCTACATAATTTCTCTTCCTATCTTAGGTATCCTTTAAATTATGCTTGATCTTTGTCATTTTCTCTTCCATTTTATTTAACAAATTTGGCTAAATAAATCCTTTGTTTGTTGGATTATCCCAACTCACTAGTGTGTTACAGTTCCTACCATACAATGATTCAAATGGACTAATTTTTAATGAGTCTTGATATCGGTTATCGTAAGAAAATTAAACTAAGTGAATATAATGCTCCCACTTTGATGGCTGGTCCAACACATACATTTTGACCATATATTCAATTATTATGTTAGTTATCTCTATTTTCCCATATGACTCTAGGTGATATGTTGTACTGACATTTAAATTTATACCAAAACCTTTGAACAAACCCTTCAAAAACATTTATGTGAATTTTGGATATATGTCTAAAACAATTTCCTTGCGCACCAGATGTAGCCTAACAACTTATGTCATGTATATATATGTAATATTTGATGCCTTGTGTTTTCTCTTCGATGGAATAAAGATTTCTTCCTTATTTAATTTATCCACTACCAGTATAATGGAATCAAACTACTTCTTTGTTCTTGATAGCTTAGTAATAAAATTAACTGTGACTACTTCCCACTTCCATTTTTGAATGGGAAATGGTTGTAGAATCCCTATTGGTTGCTTATGTTTAGTCTTCACATTTTGACACTCAAGAAACCTAGCTATATAATTAGCCACTTTTTTTTTCATTCAAGGATAACAATATTGGCTTTATTGCAAATTTGGTTGTCATTGATCTCGACCCCATAATATGTTAAGTATATGAGTAGATTTACAAATATAATCACCACAAATTTTGAATACATGACAATAGATCCACAGATCAATATAGAAGAAACCAAAATTTTATTATATCAAAACCCTTGAGGTAGGGCAACACCATGCAATGGATCCTATTATGGAAGAGATCCTCTCATGTTCACTTGTCTCTTCGATGGGGCATCCTCCTATTGAGCTTCAACTCAAAATACAATAAGTCTCTTTATATCTCATTACATTTCTTTAACCCATTTATATACTGCTACCATCACCTAAGAAAAATCTAGAGAAGGAATATTTTAGAAGAAGAACCTTCTAATAAGTCCTCTTACATTTATAATATCTAACTACCAATTTTTTATATATAACTACCATAGTGGGCCTTATTTAATAATATAGTGGACCGAGTACACCTTACATTCAATGGCCTCCACTACCACTCTAGATACCTAACATTCCATCCCCCTTATGAAAGTGTTGTCCTCAACGTTTATTATGAGGGTGTACAACCATATACTACAGTCCCATGGATAAGTGTGTCCCATAGTGTTGAAGTAGACTAGAAAACCTTGGTCCCACTTAGAAAGGAAAGGCACCATGATGAAGTAGTCCAACCGACATTATAAACTAGGGTCCCATGTCGAAGTGTTCATGTGAAATCCATGCAGAATATTTAGGAATCCAATAACCAGCTGAAAATGATGCTCACCAGACTCACACATGTCATGTGGATCCAAATAAGAAGATCCATACACATAGTGGAAAAGGTTCATAGCAGAATATGGAAGGAATAATACCATTGTATAATATGCAGGATGGACATTAGTAATACTAATTTCCTCCTGATTTGTCACATCGATTTTCTCTACAAAAGGTGGATTAGAGTCATCAAATAAAATATAAAATTGGTTGTCATCCCAGAAATGACAACTATCGATATACCAATCATCACAATCGGCCTCAAAATCATACCAGGCATATACTTCTTGATTATACTCATCCCTGATGTCCACCATAATATATCTCTCCTACATGCTAGCTAATGAATCTTGAATACTATGAAAACTATCCTTGAGGCCATATGCAAGGTCATGCAAAGTGTCAGACATTTTGTCTTTGAATGCTTCAGTCATCTGTAGAATTTCTTCGATGGGTTGAGAGTGAATATCCATTGTAAACGCCATATAAAATATACCAAAAAAATTCTCGTAAAATTATTTATCCAATGGAACTGATCTGGTAGAAATCTAAGCACCCTATGAAAGGTTATGAACTTTGTAGTGTTGTCGTCATCACAAAAAATCCCCAAATATAGTTGATTTTAAATCAGCGATATCTTCACTTCCAGAGCTCCGATTTGGACGATTGTTTTTTTAAATTGGGATAAATTGTGAGAGGAAATCATATCTGCAATTTTTTTGGAAAATTCAACCTCAACTGCTACAGAAATAGGAAAAATCATGCGACCATCCATAGAAAAAACCCTGAAAATTGCAAATTTTAAAATGCAAATAACTTTACTTACTGGACTCTGTTTCATACCATTTTTTTTAAATTGGGTGTTTTTCTGAGAGGAACTCATATATACAACCAATTTTTGAAAATTTTGCACCAAAATATCTAGAAATCTTCTGAAATGTCGTGACCCTCTGTTTTCTCTTCTCCGAGAAAATAAATCTGCAGAAAATAAAATTATTTTGCCACACTTCCTACCAAGGAAAGTGATCTAATACCACTTGTTAAGTATGTAATAATGAATATAAAGTACACCATAATATATCTAATAATAATATATGAAACCAAAACTTTATTATAAGATAACACTTGAGGTAGGGTAACACCATAGAATGGATCCAATTATTGAAGGGATCCTCTCATGTTCAGTTGCCTCTTCGAGGGGGAAACATCCTAATGATATTCATATCCAAAAAAATACTTCTCTTCATACCCAATTTCATTGCTTTAACTCATTTATATAGTTCTACCATCACCTAAGAACATTCTAGAGGAGGAATATTCTAGAAGCAGAACCTTCTAAGAAGTCCTCTTATATTTATTATATCTAACTACCCATTTATTATATCTAACTACCATAGTGGAACTTATTTAATAATATAGTGGACCTAGTCAACCTTACATTCAATGGCCTTAACTACCTCTCTATCTACCTAACATTCCCTCCCCCTTATGGAAGCGTTGTCCTCAACACTTGTTATGAGGGAATACAACCATATACCAGGGTCCCATGGATAAGTGTGAACCATAGTTTTGAAGTAGACTAGAGAACCATGGTCCCATGTAGAAAGGAAGGTCATCATGTAGAAGTAGTCCAACCGTCCTTTTAAACCAAGATCCCATGTCCAAGTTCTCATGTGAACTCCACGCTGAAGATTTTGGAACCCAATAACCAACTGAAAATGATGCTCCAAAGACTAACACTTGTCATCTGAATCCAAATAAAAATATCCATTCACATAGTGGAAAAGGGTCATTACAGAATCAGGAAGGAATAATACCACTGAAGAATATGTAGGATGGACACTGGTAATAATCATTTACTCCCGATTTTTCACATTTATGTTCTCTACTGAAGGTTGATTAAAGTCATCAAATAAAATATGAAAGTGGTTGTCATCCCATAAATGAAAACTATTCATATACCAATCATCACTATCGGCCTCAAAAATATATCAAGCATATACTTCTTGATTATATTCATCCCTGATGTACACTATAATATATATCTATTACATGTTATCCAATGAATCTTGAATACTATAAAAATTATCATTAAGGCCATCTGCAAGGTCATGCAATGTGTCACACATTTGGGCTTTGAATGTTTCAGTCATCTGTAGAATTGCTTCGAGGGTTTGAGAGTGAATATTCATTAGAAACACCACATAAAATATATCAAAATAAATCTCTTAAAATTATTTATACAATGTAACTAATTTGGTATTAATCTGAGCACCCTATGAAAAGTTATGAACTTTGCAGTCTCGTCGTCGTCACGAAAAACCCCAATAAATAGTAAATTTTAAATCAATGATATCTTCACTTCCAATGGTCCGAATTGGAAAATTGTTTTTTTTAATTTGGGTGAAATTGTGAGAGAAACTCATATATGCATTTTTTTTGAAAATTTAGCCCCATATTGTTACATAAATCAGAAAAATCATGCGGTCATCCACGGAAAAAAGAAACCCTAAAAATTGCAAATTGTAAAATGCAAATAACTTGACTTCCCGGACTCTGTTTCAGACGATTTTTTTTTTATCTTGGTATTTTTTCTTAGAGTAAATCAGATATACAACCATTGTTTTCAAATTTTACACCAAAACCTACATAAATAATCCATAATGTTGCAAACCTTTTTTTTCCCTTCTCCGAAAAAATAAATCTACAATAAATAAAAATATTTTCCCACACTTCATGCCAAGGAAAGTGATCTCATACCAATTGTTAAGTACATGAGTAGATATAAAAATATAATCACCAAAAATTATGAATACACAATATATCCACAAATCACTATAGAAGAAACCACACTTTTATTATATCAAAACCCTTGAGGTAGGGAAACACCATATAATGGATCCTATTATGGAAGAGATCCTCTCTTGTTAACTTTCCTCTTTGAGGGGGCATCCTCCTATTGAGATTCAAATTACAATGCAATAATTAACTTCACATCCCATTATATTTCTTTAACCCCTTTATATAGTGCTACCATCACCTAACAAAATTCTAGAGGAGGAATATTCTAGAAGTAGAACCTTCTAAGAATTTTGTTTACATTTATTATATCTAACTACCATAGTGGGCCTTATTTAATAATATAATGTACCTAGTCCACCTTACATGCAATGGCCTCCACTACCTCTATAGCTACCTAACAGAAGAAGTCCAGAAGCACTAGAATCTCCTAGAAGTAATGGGTGATGTCAACGCTAGAAGAAGTCTACAAGACTATAGAAGTAATGGGTCTATTTAAAGAAGTCTCCAAAGTGGTCCCCTTATCGAATAACTTTAAGCATGGCCCTCATGGAAAGACACTTTGAAGAATTATACAATAAACCTTGGAAGTATGGTTAAGTGGTTAAATGGTTTAGAAGTCTCGGAGGTGTGCTCATAAATCCCAAAGTTTATTGAATAAAACGAGTATGAAGGAGATTGCAAATACATGAAAAACCATCATAGATGGATAGTCCTTGTCATGCCATTTTCAACGGTAGGTGGCACACCACGTGATTCCTCACGGTTGAGAAGTTATTCCATCTTAAAGATGAAGCCATGAAGTATGGTTAAGAAGCCCTAGATCTAAGGATGAGAAGTTACAAGTCGGTCCCAAAATTAATTATAGAAGAAAATTTGTAGCAACAAGAAATTACAGGTTGTCCCTAAAGTCAAAAAAGGAGGCACTTGGAAAAGTATAAATACTCATCAAGAGCCTCTCATTTGGTCATTCAAGAAAATGTGTGTTTATGGTATGGAGCTAGCATAAGTGGTTCTGCACTTGTGCTAGGGGGATTAGTAATCTCAGCAAAGTAAATATGGCTTAGAAGAAAGGATTTTGATGATAGAAAGATGTTATTATACTAGTTTTCTGAGGTTATCCACAGGTTGAAATGGAGAAAGGTGCAGATTTATGAGGTTATCTATGGGTCATAGTGGAGAAAACAGAGGATGTACATAGGTCATAGTGGAGAAAAGAGTGGATTTATGAGGTTATCCACAGGTCACAGTGGAGAAAAGAGTGGATATACGTGGGTCATAGTGGAGAAAAGAGAGGATGTACGCAGGTCACAATGAAGCAAAGCACGGATGTCCACTGGTTGAAAGTGTATGAGTAGCAGATCTGTGAAATTTTTTTGAAGAAGGAGCCCTTGTATTGATGCTAGGTTTGATAAAGGTATGATGATCAAAGATCTGATGCATTAGGGTTTCCTCATGATGAAAGGTATGTTTGTCTACATTTGTTTAAGTATCTCTTGGATATTTTGGTATATTCCTTAAGGCATAACTTGGAGAGTATTTGGCATATGGATAAACACGTATGTTGGTGATATGAGATATGATGTATCAGGTTGTTACAAAATTTAATGTATGATTTCTATGTGTTTTTGTATATTTTAACCTTGTACAATATTTACTACAAACATATTTTCAGTAAAATAACATAAAAGATACAATGGAAAATGCAAACATTACACAAATATTTTTCCCCTTGTTATAGCAAGATTTGCATCACCCTATGCAATATTTCACAAAAGGCCTTTTTCCATTTCCCTATGCAAAATTATCATTCCTGTTTGATAAATCCAGAGATAAAAATACATATTTTTCCACATGTATGCACCTTGCCTACTATACAGCATGCGTATACGCAAGATGCTCCACTACAGCCCGTGTACATCACGATTTGTGCCAGAAAAATGAAAATTAAATGTCGGGTTTCCATGTCATGACAGGAGATCTATGATCCTTGGCCTTCCATATACTGGAAACGTTCTGACTTGGCCCTTCAGTTCCATTTGAAGGTTATAAATGGGACAATTCCGAGATATGGAAAAGAGGAGAAAGAATTCAACTTTGAGAGCAAAGTTACTCTAGAGAAATTATTACTTCATATTGAGTCTGCATCCCTTTGTCCTTTAAGTTTGAACACAGTGTTCATCCCCCAAGCTCTTCCCTTATTTATGGAGAACCCCATTGTCTCCCTTCTATGAGCTTGCCTTTGGTGGAGGATTGAAGTGGTGGAGGCCCAACTTGAAGGAACTTAGTTTCTCGGTTTTGAACCATGCTGACATGGAAGTCTGTAATGTTTTCACTTCTGCTGATCATTTATTAATAGACATACTCCTTTCCTGTCCAATTGATATCTTGCAAATAGATGAGTTATTATCCATGGGCATATTTGTTATGTATATTAATGGATTATGCTATCTAATGTGCTAACCTTTTATATTATCACCATATGCTTTCTTTGCTTGTTTGTTGAGAACTTGTTGCATCTATAAAGATTTGGTTCAAAGTGCTCAACGGTGGACATCATCGAACATCTGGACGAGGTAGGCCTCTTTCTTATCTCGCTTGCATATTGGTTTATATAACATGTTTTTGGGATAGAGTTGATTTCTAGAGTCATATCTATCTGTTGTAGTTTACCCTAGCCATAGAGAGTTTTTCCCTCATAACAGAATTGGCAACCATACTGGGGATTGATCTTCTTTCTAAGAGTTTGGAGTACTTTTTCTCCTTACATTTCTCTCGTTCCCTTTTGTTTCTTTTCGTATCACTGCTTGATAGTTTATGTTCACTATGGGTCTGAGTTTTCATCCTTTCTCCCATGCCTGGCCTTGTTTTAAAAAATATATGCGCTTTTTGGCCTGACAATCGCATACATACGTTGGTTGTCCCTCTGCAAGATGTGTACATACGCTCTGTTTTTCTAAACAGTCACGTACATCACTTTTCCTTGCTTGTTTTCTTGGTCTAGTGTTTGTTGGGTGGGATTTGATGTTTGTTGAGCCTTCTTGGGTCTCTGTAGTGCCTGTTAAGTGTCTCTGGGATGACAGGAAACATGTCTGGATTTGAATTTTTGGGTGGATTCTTTCTCATCACCTTTTCATTTTGATTGTCCTTTTACATTGGGATTGGTGTTTTGTTTCTTGGTATTATCCTTGAGTTATTTCTTCCTATACACAGTAGAATTTATATATCATGTTTCTTATCAATCCATGCATTTTCTTTTCAGTATATTGGAAATACAAAAAAAATTAGGCATTTTTCATTGCTTGTCATTTTTTGTCTTTTGAGTCCTTGCAATTATCTTAGTGCATTTAGTGAAAGATTGCATTTTTCCTTCAGAATTGTAGAGTAATATTGAAAATTGCATTGGTTTTTAGAAGCATATCATTCATTGAAAGTTAAAGTTAGGACTTTTCATTATTTTCATATTTATTTTTCTTGCAGAGTCATAACATCATGAGTTTCACTACCATACCTTTTTGAGTAATCACGGCCAATAAAATTCATGCTATAATTTAAAATTGATTAGTCACGATTTTGTTTTCTAGGGTGCACAAAGTAGCTTAGGATTTAGTTCCTTGGAATAGGATTTTGTGAGTAAACTTCTCCAAGGAAATTAAATCAACATATGTGTATGAGAAAAGAAGTGGAGAAATCCATCGTATAATTGGTAATATCAGGAGGCTCCGCTCACACTGGAGTTAATCATGAGGTTGTGCAAGGTTGGTTGAAGGGATATCCTCCCGATACCTTATTAGCATTAGAGATATTTCTGGGGATATATTTGTATATGGGGATCTTGCTAGTGCCTTTACCTCCATGAGAGGCGGTACTTTCAAGGTTTTGGGATTTGCTACCCTACCCATATGGTGGACATGACTTACGAATGCTTGCCTGTGCATCTGTTATACATTGGTTTATTAGTTGCTTGACTTAGGTGTGACATAGGTTACTTGTAGGGGTTAGTATATAGGTACCCTAGGTCAGATAAGGGTCAAAAAACACAACAACCTTTATGGAGGATTACCTCTCCAGGGGGATTTGACAGACTGGTTGTTAAGCCCATGAGGTCCCTTATAACTCTGATCTTTAGAAAGGAGTCTCAGGCCCCTCTTGGGTGAGACATACCTTCTTTAGGGAGGGAGGCCACTCAGCCACTTTACCCCGTTTGCATGCATATTGGCCATTTGAATTTTGGTGCACTCTTTGATTACTTGTTGACCTTAGGAGTCGATACTGATTTTTCATTATTATGGATAGTGGAGTTCCTTTTGTTCCCTCATTTACCACGACCCACCCCATGATGCCTACTTATTTCATGGGGATGAATCCTTTCTCCTTTCATAATGATATGCAGAACTATGATACTCAGAACTATGATATGCTATTTTTTTGTTGATATGCCTTCACCCATGCAATCCTTTCCCTAGTCCACTTATATGAATCCTAGCATTGGATCTGGGGGCAACATGGCCCCGATGCCTACTTCTTCATTAAATATAAGTCATGTCTCTTAACCAACTCTCATTGTGGGAGGTTGGAACCTTTCCTCTTACGGATCCAATCCTATCCATGCTCTGTCAGGAGATAACATTTAGATGGGTGCTTATTCTACTTATTACACCCCATCCATGCATCTTTCATCCACCATGTTGGTTCCTTCAAATACTTTTTGCATGATAGGTCCTCACGTATCCCTGGGTATTTCATATAGGGAGAATAAATTTTACAGTTTGGGCTACCCTCTTTATGGAAAGTCTTCACAAGGGGGAAACATATATCCTCACTCAAATAATTCTTATCATACCTCTGTCTCTTCACAGACTTCAGTGATGATGCATGTACAAGCCTCTTCAGACCAATTCAATAGAGGATACTAACTTTCTGGACAGGGACAGGGGGTAAACTAAGATCCTTCCTAGATTGCAATGTTACAAAGCCAATCTTTCCCTGGACCTTGGTATCAAATGTCACAACTCACCACTAGTCTAGTCACTGTCTGATCTAGGAGGCTCCCCAGGCTCAGAAAATGCTAAAACATGAAAGTTATTGGAATTGAGTGAAACCAATTCCATTGCGACCAAATCATCGCGCTAATTCCGACCATATATTTACTTTCTCAAATAGGCTTCGTATGCGAGAGTTATCGCACTCTGACCATTTTCTCAGATAACTAAAAAGTCAAAGGTCAACTAGCAAAAGGTAAATGTTGACATCAGCATGACATCACCAAATCTAATTAATGATGCTGATGTGGCAGAGACATTTGGCAACACTGCAGCAGTTGACTGGGCAGATGACAGCTCCGATCAGAATTGGACACATTGCAGATATTTGGGAAAATATGGTGGTGCCACGTGGCCCAAGCATGGGAAGCCACATGGCACCCAGTAATCAATCAAATGGAAAGTGTTAAGAAAATTTTGGGGTACGTGGGTTTTGAACCCACGACCTATGACCAAGCACAAACTTTGGGAAAGTTCCAACAACCAACATGCCATGTGTGAATCGTTTTTATACAAGCCACAATAAAATTATTTAAATTTTAATATAGTAAGTTATGGCTGTTAAGCCCTAATATTGGCTCATTACCAATTAATTGGGGCATATTAGATTAGTAATGTTATTTTATTTATGTCTTCTTTAGGCCATTAGTTGTAATTTAGATTAGTAATGTTATTTTATTTATGTCGGCTTTAGGCCATTAAACCTCCTAGTCTCCTATATATACCAAGGAGACATTTTCATTTTGAATCATCTTGTACTTGAACATTTAAGTGGG
>ML787391.1:419222-433640 GCA_009831015.1 Picea engelmannii | reverse complement strand
AAAACCTCCACTGAAGAAGGAGGTGATGTTTACCTAGCATCTGCAGGTACACATGCAGACCATGATGTATGGTTGATTGACTCAGGTGCGTCATACATTATGACTCCTCACAGGGAGTGGTTCTATGAATATGAAACATATGATGGTGGTGATGTATTCCTAGGAGATGAATCGACAACAAAAATCATGGGACGTTGAAGGGTTAAGTTGTTGCTAAAATATGGAAGGATTCGAACTCTCCCCGGGGTTTTGCACATTCCAAAACTTGCCAGGAGCCTAATATTTGTAAGCAAGTTGGATGATGCAGGAGTGGATACTATATTTGGAAAGAACACTTGCAAGATGGTACGAGGAGCAATGGTGTTGATGAGGGGAGTTTGGTGTGGAACTCTTTACAAGTTGTTGGGAAGAGATTATACTAATGGGTGTAACAGTTTTGCTGTCCCTGAGCAGAGAAATGGAGACAAGACCAATATTGTCCTAGAAAAGAAGACCATGTTGTGGCATCAAAGACTGGGGCATATTGGATAAGAGGGCCTTCGAACACTAAACGGTAAAGGTATGGTTGAAGGTATGTTTAATTGCACTCTGGATTTTGATTTCTGTGAACATTGCATATATGGTAAACAAAATCGAGTAAGATTCCCATCTAGTGGGACAAGAGAAAAGGGGATCTTAGAGTTGATGCACAATGATGTGTTTGGACCTGTTCCTGTTCCATCCCTAGGTAAATCTTTGTATTATGTTTCATTCATAGATGATTTTTCAAGGAAAACATGGATTTATTTTCTTAGAAATAAATCTGAGGTATTTGATAAATTTAAAGAGTTTAAGGCTCTAGTAGAAAATCAGACAGAGAAGAAAATAAAGGTATTGAGAACAAATAATGGTGGTGTAATGTCCCCAAGGCCGAGCCCTATTGTAAATCATGTCTATGAAGTATAAATCTTGCATTATGAATTGTAATTATGTTTTATAGGATGGTGAGCCAAGTTTATATAAGCTAGTGGGATTATGTGTTATTAGGCCAGAGAGCCTAAGTGTTGAATCCGAGAGCCTGCTTTTGTATATGTAATAATGAAAAACATTAATAAAAAATATAAAAATCACTGCGTGCAGACCAACCACGATGAATGAGTGATGGGGGACTAAGCTTCCACAGAATGGGTAAGGGATTGGGGGCTAGAAGGTGGGAAAGAGAGGCTAAGTGTTGAGCCTAGGGGCTTAAGTCCTTGGGATCAATATTTTAATATTATTCCAAAATCCATGTGAAATATATGTTTTTATCCTAAGTCCTGGGAGAGGCAACGCATGCAGCTCCAAGTGTGCAAAAGGGAATGCATGCAACTCCAGGAAGATAAGTGTCGACCTGGGCACATGTAGTTAAAATCTAAAGCGTCAACTCAGTTTGGGGTTCCTCCTCCATTCTAGCATCTGTTTGTCTAAACCAGGTGGCTATGTGTCTGATCTCTGCGTTGATTCTTGGTCACGTAGCTCTAAAACCGGTGTTACCTGAACTATGTTGTGTCTTAGTGGCATGTTGTTGTATTCTGTCATCGGAACCACTTGAGTCTGTGTTCGACCTCTGCGTGGATTGAACCATGTCACAAACCCATGGACTGAGCTGTGTCACCTGTGCATCATGTGAGCCCATCCTATCCTCTCTTGCAGAGTCGAGTTCATACCTGAACTATCTTGGGTTGCTGCCTTCTGTGTTTCCTGAGTGGAATTGACTAGTAGTTGTTGTTGTTATCCTGAATTTGCAGGAATTGAGCTGGAAACTGGTTGAAGAACCAGGTTGTCAGACCTGTGAGCAGCTCTCTCTAGGTGAGAGAGTCTACTGGGAAGTGGTTTTCTTCCAGAGAGAGTCCAGCACCAGCTACAGAGCTTTGATAATTCTTGATCTGGCCTGTTGTCGAGACCTAGGGAGGGAGGTGAAGCACTGATGGACTGTCCTTGTGAAGGTGTATACTCCCAGGTGGAACAGGCATCTGGGGAATGAGAGTCCGTGAGTAGTGGGCATAAGAAGCATCCTGGAGAGAATCCTTCTGGTTGCTCTGTGCAGGTTTTCCTGTAACCTCAGCTTAGACTAGGATTCCTTGCCTTGGGTGGAGCTTAGTCTCATCTCGGGGGTGACCCACTGCTGAGCATGAGGAGCAGTGTGGTCTAAGTTTGGGAGTTTCGTGGAAGGCTTGCACGTGTTTGGTGGAATTATGCTAGTAATAAAAGATAAGTGTTAATTGTGTACTTAATTTATAAGTATATGTATGTTTGTGATGCTTATTTGTATCATGTATTCTGTTGTGCATAGGAATTATTGTTAATGCCAGGGATTATTATGTTAACAGTAATCTTGTGCTTACTCTGAGTTAAATGTGTTTAATATGACTTAAATGCATGTTATTAATTAAGTATGAGAATGATGATGTTCCGTACAGTAGCATTTTCCCGACCAGCGGGATGATGGCCCGGGGTGTTACAAGTTGGTATCAGAGCCTGGTTTCAACACTGAGCCTAGATGGGCCGGATAAGCGGTCTTTGGACCAAGGTCTTGAGAAGAAATTGTGTCTAAAGGACTAATTTTAGACCTCATAATTTTTCTGAGTGTCAATGGGCTACTTGACTGTGTTACGAAGCTCAGGAGGTGTACTGGTACTATAAAACCACATCCGGTGTGGTATATGGCCACAGGGAGAGAGAGAAATCCACACCAGAAGTGTTGGAGCCATTGGATCTATTCATGAGGAAAGGAGAACCCTCATGACCATTAGATTTTTAGAACGTGCACATGGATTAAAACCCTTTGGAGTTGCACAGGATTGTGGAAATCGTGATACGCGAAATCCCGAATTCATCAGGACCGTCCATCGAAAAGGACGCGTGGAGAGAGATCAGCCTTTCGTTGAGTCGTGAATTAAAAAGGTCAAAGGGCAAGTTCATGAGAATTCGCGAAACGCGATTTCATGATTAGATCAAAACCATTGATTAAGGAGAGATCTGGACCGTTAATTGTCCAGGAAGAATTTTGGCATTTCGGGAGTTCGACTGTCGGGAGAAGTGGATTGTGCTGATGCACAAACTCCCGAAGCCCAAAATCATGAAATCCCGAAGAGCCGAAGTAGTGGGTCGAGTTGACATCACTTAATGCATGTGAAACCACAGGATTTGTGCCATGTGTCAGTGGGCCAAAAAGAAAAAGAAGATGTAGTAGGCCTGGATGGCGTCACCTAAGGTAACATGGACCTTCTTAAGGACACCATGTGTCACTACCTTGGTGGTTAACAACTGTGCTGTGGGCCCGGAGGGTAAGGAAAGAAATTTTTTTGGAAGTCGAGAGTTGGAGAGGGAAGCAAGTCCGAGAACCTCCGGGACCAAAATCCCAAAACCCAAAATCACGAAACCCGAAACCCCGAAACCCGAAATCCCGAAACTCAAAGTTTCATTTGGAGAGCCTTGTAGAAACTAGAATTTTAGCGTTTCATCATGGCCTGTGCACGCATGGGTTGGGGACTAAGAAAAATGGGGGCTATCACCAGAAATTGCAGAGCCAAACAGAGCTCAGAAAATTTGTGGAATCAAAATGTTTTCTTATTCGCATTGGTTTATGAATGTTGTAGTTTTATTAAGGGTTTAAGGCCTAACAAACTTCAGTTGACTACACGTTGTGTGTGCAGAGTTCAATGAGTGTCAGGAAAACTTCGAATCGATGCCGAGTATAGAAATGGAAAAGGTGTTGATTGCCTCCAATTCAGAGAATGAAAGAGAAGGAAGGGATGTCAACTTGGGAGTCGAAGGATCGAACTCCAATGGGCACAGAAAAGAGATGGATAAGGAAGGAAATATGATGATAATCATCGAAAGTTTGCAGAGAGAAGACTAGGCTCGCCGAGATGATAGCCGAAAGCTCATGAGGATCAGGGATCGACAAGGTGAATTCAACTTAAAGATGTTGAAGAACCTGGAAATAATAGAAAGGAAATTGGAAAAGGAGAGTGACACAAGAAAAATAGGGAGTTGCAGGACCCCTGAGAGAAAAAGAAGATCGAGGAGTGGTAGCAGACATCGTCATCGCTCCCCAAATAATTCTGATAAGGAAGCACACAGTAGTTGAAGCCCATCCCCTACTAGAAAACACCGAAGATCTGGAGTGGATGAATTGAAAGGGGAGATGAACAAGATTAAACCTTCTACATTTGATGGAGAACATAAGAAGGAGGAAGATACCGAAACATGGTTTCTTGGCATCAGGAAATATTTCCAACTACAGAATTATTCCTCTCAGGTAGAAGGAAGAATTGTGATGTATCAACTAAAAGGAAAAGCATCCATGTGGTGAGATCAACTTGTGCAGTTGCAGCACGTTAGAGAGAAATATATCACATGGAAGGAATTCAAGAGGTATTTCGAGAGGAAATACCTGACTAAAATATACTATGATAGAAAGATAAAGGAGTTCTTTGAACTCAAGCTGGGAAGCATGATCATTGATGAATACGAACGAAGGTTTTTTGAATTACTGAAGTATGTTCCATTTATCAAAGATGAGGTTGTCAAGATTCAAATGTATCTGAGTGGATTTCCTTCTTCCATTGGTAACAAGATTCAGTATGATGATCCTAAGACTATGGAAGAAACAATAAGAAGAGAAAAATGCTTATATGAACAACAAAGAGAAAATCCTACCTTTCAGAAGGCTTGGGATGACCAGAAGAAGTTTAAGAAAGAACAGAGGCAGAAGGAAAACATACCTCCCTTTCTTAGAAATAGTCCAAAAGGACATCCATCGTTTAGAGAGTCAAGAATGGCTGAAATGGGAGAACAAAGGCTGAGACAAACGCCTATTTAGTGTTCGGGTTGTAAAGAGAACCACAAGTACAGAGATTGTCTCCATAAAAATAACAATGAAAGAATTGTTCATAATGTTCAACAAGATTAAATAGTGGAGGACATGGGTAGTAGAATGCCAAGGATCTATGCGGCCCTGGACAACAAGAAAGCATAATTTTAGGTGCACATGATTGAAGTGGAAGGTATGATTAACAACCAACCATTTGTTATTTTAATTGATTCAGGGGATAACCATCGTTATATAGACCCTAGAGTGGTGGAAAGTTTGCATTTATCAAGAACCAAACATGAAAAGTCTTGGTTAGTGTAGCTAGCTACAGGAACCAAGAGGAAAGTCATTGAGCTAGTTAAGTCTTGCCTTGTGGACATGAAGGGATTGAGCACGAAGGCTGAATTGAATATTCTTCCTTTAGGCTCTTATGAATGTTTAATTAGGATGGACTGGTTGGACCAGCACCATGCCCTCCTGGACTATTGTAACAAGGAATTTACATGCCTAGATGAGGAGGGGAATCAGAAAACAGTCCGAGGAATTCCTAGATTTGTTACTGTTAGAGAAATCACAACAATGTAGCTAAAGAAGTGCTACAGAAAAGGTTTTCAATTATTTGCAGCCCAAGTGGAGGAAGAATCCAGAGATGAAGTCTGAAAGATTGGAGATCATAAGGTACTTAAAGAGTTTGAAGATGTATTCCAGGAAGTATCTGGACTACCTCCGAAGAGAGATATCGATTTCTCTATAAATTTGATGCCTGGAGCAGCCCTAATGTCGAAAGATCCTTATAGGATGAGTACGCCAGAGCTGAAAGAGTTGCAATTGTAGCTTGAAGAGATTATAAAGAAGGGGTACATTCACCCAAGCGTGTCACCTTGGGGTGCCCCGGTCTTGTTCATGAAGAAGAAGGACGGGATGTTGAGGCTGTGCATTGATTTCAGATAGTTGAACAAAGTAACTGTCAAGAACAAGTATCCTCTATCGAGGATCGACGATCTTTTAGATTAGTTGAAAGGTGTGAAAATATTTTCGAAGATAGATCTCAATTCGGGATATCACCAGGTAAGAATAAAGGATGAAGATATCAGCAATATCACCTTTAGAACAAGGTATGGTCATTACAAGTTCACAGTGGTGTCGTTTGGACTATCCAATGCACCTGCTTTTTTTATGTGCTTAATGAATGGTGTATTCAAGGATTATCTAGACAAGTTTGTCATAGTCTTCCTGGATGACATTTTTGTGTATTCCATGTGAGAGGAAGAGCATGAAAAACACCTGAGGATGGTGCTGCAAGTGTTGAGAGAACACTAGCTGTATGCCAAGTTGAGAAAATGCTCATTTTATCAAAGGAAGATCCATTACTTGGGGCACATTGTTTCATAAGAAGGGATCATCGTGGATCCTGAGAAGGTTGAGGCCATTAGAGAATGGTCAGTGCCAAGGAATGTGGTGGAAGTTAGATCCTTTATGGGTCTAGCGGGATATTACAGAACGTTTATCGTAGGGTTCTCAAAGATAGCTCACCCTATAACTTCTTTGCAAAGGAAGGAGAAAATGTTTTGGTGGACTGAAGAGTGTGAGAAAATTTTCCAACGATTGAAGCAGTTGTTAACCAACACTCCAATATTGAGGATTGCAGATCCAAATGTAGATTTCTTGGTGTCCACAGATGCGTGCAAAGAAGGACTGGGAGGGGTCCTCAGTCAGAACGGATTTGTAATCTGTTATGAATCTAGGAAATTAAAAGAGCACGAAAAGAATTATGCCACTCACTATTTGGAGTTGGTAGAAATCATTCACGCTCTGAGGAAATGGAGACATTACCTCATGGGAAGGAGATTTGATGTAAGAACAGACCACAACGGTCTGAAATATTTGTTTGATCAGCTAACCTTAAACGCTAGACAAAGTAGGTTGCTGGAATTTATGTGTGAGTATGACTTTGAGATCAAGCATATCAAGGGAAAGGAGAATAGAGTGGTTGATGCACTCAACAGGAGGGTACATGAATTACATACTACAACCATTAGCATGTATCAGACTGATCTTAAAAGAAGAATTATTGAGGCTATAAATATAGATCTGCAGTACAGAGAGCTGGTATCCAAGCTACAATGCAGTAAGATGCCACAGAAGATGGAAATTTATAAATTGGATACAGATGGAATACTACTACACAAGAACAAAATTTGTGTACCCAATGTCCAGTGCTTGAAACAGATGATTTTGCAGGAGATGCATATTGTTCCTTATGCAGGGCACCCTGGATATCAGAAAACAATAGCAGCGGTCAAGAGCCGTTACTTTTGGCCAGGTATGTAGAGAGAGATCGTTGAATACATCGCCATATGTATGGAGTTCTAGAAAGTTAAAGTTGAGCATAGGCACCCAACAACGTTGTTGCAACCTTTACCCATTCCTGAGTGGAAGTGGGAAGTGGTGACAATGGATTTTATTACAGGATTGCCCAGAACAACCAATATCCATGATTCGATCATGGTGGTGGTGGACAAGCTTACAAAATCTGCCCATTTTATTCCACTAAAAACTACTCAAAAGGCAACAGATATTGCTGACATTTTTGTGAAGGAAGTGGCAGGATTGCACGAAACTCCTAAAACGATTGTGTCTGACAGAGACCCAAAATTCACCTTGAATTTCTGGAAAGGATTTTTCAAAGCATTCGAAACGAATCTAAACTTTAGTACAACTTATCATCCTGATTTTGATGGATAGATAGAGAGGGTGAACCGAGTAATAGAATACATACTGAGAATGTATGTGATGGACAAACCATCAAGATCGAAAGACTACCTGCACTTGGTAGAATTCGCCCACAACAATGGGTATCATGCATCGTTGAAGATGAGCCCATTTGAAGCACTTTATGGAAGAAAGTGCAATACTCCAGTGAGCTGGGATAATCCAGCTGATAGAGTAGTGGTTGGGCAAGAGTTTCTCAAGGAGATGGAGGACCAAATGATAAAAATTAAGTAGAATTTGAAAGCTACCCAGGATAGGCAGAAAAGTTATGCTAATAAGAACAGAACCCACAGAGAGTTCAAATTGGGTGATCATGTTTCCCTGAAAGTGAAAGCTAATAGGAGTTCCCTGAAGTTGGGAAGTTGTGCCAAGTTGGCAGCCAAATTTTGTGGGCCATTTGAAATCCTGGAAAGGATTGGGCCAGTTGCATATATCATATATGTTTGCATTACCTGCATATATGACTGTACATAATGTGTTTCATGTTTCATTTCTTAGGAAATATATACCAGATGCTAATCATGTTATCGATTGGAATGTGATTCAGGTGGAACAAGAAGGTGTCCTGCAAGTGCATCATGTGCGCATATTGGATAGGAAAAATAAACAGCTCTGGAATCGAGCTATAGGGCTTGTAAAGGTCCAGTGGAACTGGTACGGTCCTAAGGAAGTGACATGGGAGCATGAATATTTTATGCGGGCAGAGTACCCACATCTTTTTGAAAATTTTGAAAAGCTTGCAGATGCAGTGTAAAGTTGCACTGAGGACAATGCAAAAACAAGGGGAGGGGATTGTAATGTCCCCAAGGCTAAGCCCTATTGTAAATCATGTCTATGAAGTATAAATCTTGCATTATGAATTGTAATTATTTTTTACAAGCTGATGAGACAATTTTATATAACCTAGTGGGCTTATGTGTTATTAGGTCGGAGAGCCTAAGTGTTGAGGTCGGGAGCCTGGTTTTGTATATGTAATCATGCAGAACATTAATAAAAAATATAAACACTGCTGCATGCAGACCGACCATGATGAATGAGTGATGGGGGACTAAGCTTCCACATAATGGGTAAGGGATTGGGGGCTGGAAGGTGGGAAAGAGAGGGTAATTGTTGAGCCTAGGGGCTTAAGTCCTTGAGAATAATATTTTAATATTATTCCAAAATCCATGTGAAATATATGTTTTTATCCTAAGTCCTAGGAGAGGCAACGCATGAAGCTCCAAGTGTGCAAAAGGGAACGCATGCAGCTCTAGGAAGACAAGTGTCGACCTGGGCACATGCGGTTAAAAGTTGAAGTGTTAGCCGAGTTTGGGGTTCCTCCTCCATTCTAGCATCCGTCTGTCTGAACCGGGTGGCTATGTGTCTGATCTCTACGATGACTCCTGGTCACGCATCTCTGAAACTGGTGTTACCTGAACCATGTTGTGTCTTAGTGGCCTATTTCCATATTCTGTTGTCGAAATTGTTTGCGTCTGTGTTTGACCTTTGCGTGGATTGAGCCATGTCACAAACCCGTGGACTGAGCTGTGTCATTTGTGTATCCTGTGAGCCCAGCCTATCCTCTCTTGTAGAGTCAAGTTCATACCCGAACTGTCTTGGGTTGCTTCCTTCTATGTTTCCTGAGTGGAATTGACTAGTAGTTGTCGTTGTTATCCTGAATTTGCAGTAATTGAGTTGGAAACTGGTTGAAGAACCAAGTTTTCAGACCTGTAAGCAACTCTCTCTGGGTGAGAGAGTCTGTTGGGAAGTGTTTTTCTCCTAGAGAGATTCCAGCACCAGCTACGGAGCTCTGAGAATTCTTGATCCGGCCTGTTGTTGAGACCCAGAGAGGGAGGTGAAGCATCGATGGAATTTGCTTGTGAAGGTGTATACTCCCAGGTGGAACAGGCATGTGGGGAATGAGAGTCTGTGAGTAGTGGGTGTAAGAAGGCTCCTGGAGTGAATCCTTTCGATTGCTCTGTGCAGTTTTTCCAGTAACCTTAGCCTAGACTAGGATTCCTTGCCTTGGGTGGAACTTATTCCCAGCTCAGGGGTGACCCACTGTTGAGCATGAGGAGTAGTGTGGTCTAAGGCTGGGAGGTTCGTGGAAGGCCTGCATGTGGTTGGTGGAATTACGCTAGTAATAAAATATAAGTGTTAATTTTGTACTTAATTTATAAGTATATGTATGTCTTTGATGCTTATTTGTATCATGTATTCTGTTGTGCATAGGAATTATTGTTAATGCCAGGGATTATTATGTTAACAGTAATATTGTGCTTACTTGGAGTTAAATGTGTTTAATATGACTTAAATGCATGTTATTAAATAAGTATGAGAATGATGATGTTCCACACAGTAGCGTTTGCCCGGCCAGTGGGATGACGACCGGGGGCGTTACAGGTGGAGAATTCTGTGGAAATGAATTCAAAGAATTATGTAATAAGTGTGGTATAGAAATGCAGAAGACTAGTCCATACACTCCTCAACAGAATGGAGTTGCAAAAAGGATGAATAGGACACTGATGGAAAAAGCAAGGAGCATGCTCAACAGTGTCGGGTTAGGACAAGAATTCTGGGTAGAGGCAGTGGGTACAACATGTAACCTAGTCAATCAATCACCTTCATCAGTGTTGGATGATAAAAATCCACACGAGGTATGGTCTAGAAAGAAACCCTCTCTTCAACATATTAGAGTGTTTGGTTGTGATGATTATGTACATGTTCCAAAGAAAAATAGGAGTAAGATGGATAAAAAAGATGAAAAGTGTATCTTTATTGGTTATAAATATGGTGTGAAAGGTTATAAGCTTTGGAACCCAAAAACCAAGAAGATTGTTTAAAATCAAGATGTTGTTTTCAGAGAGGTAAAAGATGTGTCCAAAAAGGAATTCCTACCAACGCAAGATGAACGTGAGAAAATAAAGCTTGAGTTGGATGATGCAAAATCTGAATCATCTGAAGAAGAAGAAGAAGAACCTCATACCCCAGTATTGAGGAGATCATTGAGAGATAAAAGGAAACCAGAAAGGTATATTCCACCTGATTTATGTTCCAATTTTGCTTTATCTATTACTAATGATGATCCTAGAACTTTCAGGGAAGCAATGAATTCAGAGGATAGTAAACTCTGGAAGAATACCATAGTTGAAGAAATGGATTCCTTGGATAATAATGAGGCATGGTATATAGTTGAGTTTCCAGCTAGAAGAATTTTTTTTGGTAGAAAATGGTTGTTTAAGAAGAAGTTTAATGCACAAGGTAAAGTGGAGAAATACAAATCTCGGTTAGTAGAAAAAGGTTATTCCTAGGTAGAGGGAATTGACTTTGGTGAGATTTTTTCTCCTGTTGCTATGTTAAATTCTTTTAGATTTATTTTATCTATTGCTTCTTCTTTTGATATTGAAATGGAACAGATGAATGTGAACACAACATTCCTACATGGGGCTCTGAAAGAATAAATCTACATGAAGCAGCCAGAAGGCTTTGTAGTGAAGGGAAAGAAAGAGTTTGTCTGTAAGCTAAAGAAGTCACTATATGGTCTGAAGAAATCACCTAGGATGTGGTACCAAAAGTTTGACACATACATCATTGGATTGGGATTTGTAAGAAGCAGGGATGATCACTGTGTATATTCCAAGCAGGTTGGTAATCACTTCATTTATGTAGTGTTGTATGTTGATGACATCTTGGTAGGAAATAACATGGATGTTATCAAGGAGGTGAAATCATAGCTATCCTCCAAATTTGACATGAAGGATCTCAGTGCTGCTAACTTCATTCTGGGAATGGAGATTAAAAAAGATCATGCAAACAAGAAACTCTAGTTGAATCATAGAAAATATGTTGAGACGATATTGCAGAGGTTTAATATGCATGGAAGTAAACCAGTCAAGGTTCCTATTCCTATAGGCGTAAATTTATCTACAGATCAGTGTCCCAAGACACAAGATGAAGAGGACATGCTCCATGTTTTTTATGCCAGTGAAGTTGGCAGTTTGATGTATGCAATGGTCTGTACTAGACCAGACATTTCACATGCAGTGGTAGTTTTGAGAAGGTATATGTCAAAACCAGGGAAGGAGCATTGGATAGTAGTAAAGAGGGTCTTCAATTATCTTCGTGACACTACCAGTTATGGATTGTGCTACCAAGGAAGACCAAGATTGGACAGAGTGGTGGAAATACATGGATTTGTTGATGCATACTGGGCTGGAGATCTGGATCGCAAAAGATCTACAAGTGGGTATGTGTTTAACCTATTTGGAGGAGCAATCAGTTGGATGAGCAAAAGATGGGTTGTAGTGGCAATCTCAACTACAAAATCTGAATACATGGCAGCCACTCATGCAAGAAAGGAAGCAGTATGGTTACAAATATTGTTTTCAGGTATTGGGTTGGTACAACAAGCAGTGAGATTAGATTGTGACAGTCAGAGTGCAATCTTCCTGGAAAAGAACCCAGTTGATCATTCAAAGACAAAGCATATTGATGTTCAATATCACTTTGTGAGAGACATGGTTGAGGAAAAGAAGGTGTTGTTGGAAAATCTTGACACATTGAAGAATGTTGCAAATTCATTGACAAAGTCTGTGAGCACAGAAAATTTCTCCTGGTGTAGAGTAACAATGGGCATTGTTGCCCTAGACTGTTGACTATATAATCCCCTGAACCCTTAGATGCAAAGAAAACAACAAGTGGGAGAATATTGGGTATGTGTTATATTTTCTGCATGTCTATGTTCTGGGCACTTTCCTAGGGGGGTTCCTAGGGGGGGGTAGGTAATCCCCCTCCTGGTTACGCGCAGCGTTCAGGGAAGCACCCCAAAAATTTTATTTTGGGTTGTTTTTGCTATTTTTAGCGGTTTATAAATTAATCCTAGATTAAGGGATTAGGGTTTTGGTATCTATGGAATACCTAAAAACATTGTATATATTGTATGGTGAATGGTGAAATTTGATATAATGACTATAAGAAAGGTTTTCCTGGTTGAGGGTTTCCAGTATAAAATCTCTATGTACTATGTGTATGAGCCATTGATTAAATTTTGTTTTGCCTAAGAATCTATATGCATTGCTTTACTTCACAGGTTTAAAACTTATAGTTTTGAGGAGTGCACGCCATTGTTTTGGGGCTTAACCATGTATTACGGTCTAAAAGTTGGTTTTTAACCTGTCAATGTAATTTTAAATGATTTTTCCTGATATTGTGACCAGAATTGGTTTTTTTAGGATATCTTGGCCATTTGGAGGGGGATTTGATCCCAGAAAGAGGCCAGATCTTCAAGGGAATTTGGGCTTCCTCATATGAGCCTGGAAACTATAAAAACCATGTTTTTTTAAGCTTTGAGGACAATTTTGGAAGGAGCATCTTGTAATTTTTGGCCTTTTCTCATGATTTGAGAGGCACTTTTGCCATGTTTTTGAGAGGAGTTTGATGATGCATGTATGAATCTGAGCAAGGAGGTATTGCACAACAGATCTAAAGTATGTTATGTAACAACAAAGAGCCATTGTAAGAGAACTTGAGCATTTTAAAGAGCAATAAAGAGGTCCTCCACTTGGAAGTGGGCCCAAACACGTAACCAACGATTGGTGAACTCCGTTAACAAGTTCTTGTCTCTATTTCTCTTTCTGTTTTGTTGTTCTCTTATCTTAATTTGCATCATGGTTATCAATGAATGATCTCTTTAATCATTAATAAGAATCAATTAAAAGTCACATTTTAATATTCCCCAACTAGTTAATGAGTTTATGTATTTCACATTCTTATCAATCCGATGCATAAAGTACATTAAACTAACTTGCAATTTATCAGTAATACCTTCATTTTTGGATCAAGTTTATGGTATCAGAGCATTTTTTTTTGAAGGTTTGACAGGAATTGCAAGCATTGGATGCTCACCCGAGCAAAACTCAAGCGAGGAGAAGGCCAACTTGAGTCTCTTAGTACAAAGATTCAAAGGAGACTGAATAAACAAGAGATGTCTTCATCGAGAAAACTAGGTACTTTTGCATCTAAGGATGATTTCTTTGATTCATTTCAGTTGATTAAAGACATGGTAGACGAACTTTATCTGGAAATAGAACTGCGAAGAAATCCAAAAGTTGAAGAAAGTGAATCTTCTGTAAGAGCAGAAGGAGGAGTTAGAGGTGGTGGACCTTCGAAACCTTCTTCTCCTTCATCCTCGTCTTCTACAAGTGAAGCAAGTGTACATCCCTCCAAGGATAAGAAACGTAAGAAAACTCATCATTCTTCTAATATGCCTTTATTAAAGTTAGATGTAAAGTTTCAATTACCCACTTATGATGGTGAATTAGATGCAGAAAAGATAGATAATTGGGTGAGACAGTTAGAAGTTTATTGCAGGATACAAAGGATTGTTGATGGTGAAACAAATATCCAACTTTCAAGTCTCAAATTGGGAGGCACAACTCTCATATGGTGGGAAAGGAAAACTAAAGATGATCTCAATAAAAATGGTAAAACAATCTCTTCCTAGAATGATTTTGTCACTGCTTTGAAGAAACAATTATATCCATTAGCATACATGCAACAATAAATGATGAATTGGCAAAGTTTAAGGTAAAATAAAGGTCAAAGTGTACAAGAATATACTCAGATATTTCATAAGAAAGCATTATATTTGGGTATTCCTTTATATACACAAGAGACACTCCTAAAATATATTGGTGGTTTGCATTCTTATATCAAGCACACTATTCTTATGCTAAATCCTTCTAACTTTGATGAAGTATGTGTACAAGCCATTCACATTGAATCAAGTAAAGGGAATGTTGGTGATAGTGTTTCTACAGATACTTGGCAAA